>JBBBDQ010000256.1:9655000-9672500 GCA_037127315.1 Ascarosepion bandense
GTGTAATTTCAGATGATAACGCATCTATAACGAAGTACTATAAGCAAACCTGAAATTCAGTATATGTCATTTCGACGAAGTGTAATCCACGTTGTTTTCCAAAGCGTTAAGCAAGTCGGATTTTGTGCCAAAGAAAATGTATTTGTGGGGAATTTTACTGCACTACTTTATTCAAATAATCTACAGCTGAAGCACAGAGAATTGTTATTGAGACTTACTGCGACAATGCTTTGTCGGGAACAAGATGAAGCGATTGATTTAGACGCTACAAAGATAATGATTTTGATATTGAAGATAACGAACACTCCGACGCACCGAAATTGTTCGAAGATGAGAAATTAGAAACTTTACTTTATATAAAGTCATGTGAGACACAAGCTGAACTTGCACAATCATTGGAGGTGAACACACAACAATTTCAAAATGTCCAAAGCATTAGGAACTTTTCAAAAGCAATGACCTTGAGTGCTGAACGACAGAAAAAATAAAAGTTTTTTGCATCGTATCGTGACCGGTGATTAAAAGTGGATACACTAACCATAGAAGATCGTGGTGTAAGCCTGGTCATGCATCAACATCAGCGACAAAGCTGAATATTCATACTTTGAATTTATCTTATGCATTTGGTTGGATCAGCTAGGTAAGCTTTATTATGAGCTGCTCAAACCGACCGAAACTATCACGGGAGATCGCAATCGACTACTGCGTTTGAGCCGAGCTTTGAAGAAAAAAAATGACCGCTATACGAGCAGATACACAACAAAGTCATTTTCCAACATGAAAATGTTAGGCTAATGTTGCAAAACGGGTGAAAACCTACTTGGAAAGGCTTAAAGTTCTACCCTACCTGCCGTATTCATCAGACATTGCCCAGTCCGATTATAGCTTGATCCCCTCACTGTTGTATGGCCTGGCTGAGCAGGAGTTTCATTCTTATGAAAATGTCAAATAATGGATTGACTCGTGGTTAGCCTCAAAAAACGAGTCATTTTTCAAAGTGCAATGTAAATGTTGTCAGAAAGATGGAAAAAGGTAGTATTTAATGACGGATAATACTTTCAGTGGCGTGTTTCTTACTAATAGTGGTAAATAAAACATTATTTTTCATAAAAAATCAGCAAAGAACTTATTCAAGTCGCTAACATTATTTTTCATAAAAAATCAGCAAGAACTTATTCAATTTGCTAACATATATATGTATATAAATATAAATATATATATATATGCACGCACACATGAATATATATCGTTTTTCCGTGTATATATATATATATATATATACTGATATATATATATATATATATACACACACACAGCGAAACAGATTTGTCTGCGAATGACTATATATATATATATATATATAGTCATCCGCAGACAAATCTGTTTCGCTGTGTGTGTGTATATATATCTATACCTATACATATATTTGTGTGTGTGTGTGTGTGTGTGTGTGTGTGTGTGTGTGTGTGTGTGTGTGTGTATTTTCGTTATTAATTTTGATGATTCTGTCCTAGAGATAATGTGGAAGCATGTTTTAGTGAATAATACTATCTTAATCTATTTTGTTGGCAGCTACGTGATTATAACAAATTAGAATTGTAACAATGTGCCCCGAATGTCAATTCCATTTTCTCATTGTGAATAATAATCTCTAAATCAAAACATAATATTTACTTGCATCTTTTCAAAATGATTCTCTGCTCGCATCCTTCGCCCTTTTCCATTACTTTTATGTTCATTAGCATTCCAAAAGTTTTGCCCCTAAATATTGTTTTGTTTAGATTGTTTTATGAATGTTTCAGAAAGAAAAGTGGCCCAGCTTACTCTTTCAACCGCCGGAAAAATAAACATTAATTTTAACTGAGAATGACAACCAATGAATACAAACTGTGAACATTAAATTCATATTAACTCGTATGACTAAGAATTAAGGTTAGATACAAATTACGGGTGTTGTTACTATAAATCAAATCTTTGCTCAAATTATAAATAAATTCCTAACACTTTCGTGGATACTTACATTCACCATTTGATATAATCGGCGTCTTGCAAGGGCTGAATGAATCAAAATGATAAACAAAGGGGGCAGTTTTTTTTATTATTTATATATTAAAACTCTTAACGTCGACTATAAATCAACGATAAGGAAACTAGTTTTGCAAACAATTACAACTGGGTTCAGTCCTTACTGAAGTCACTACAAATATGGTCGCAGACCATACTACTCTAAACTGATATTTTTTTAACGTCTTCCTTTGTGAATAAAATATTTCTTCTGACGGAATCGAGAGCTTTTATTCCTAGTAAAATAACGGAATGTCCAATGTTCATTTTCAAGTTACTCTGTTTCTCTTACCGCAACATAACTTTCTAGTTTTCTAATTTTCGCTGCCAATTGTTAATAAATTGATATCCCTTCAACGTTATTCCGTAAATTCTATATCAACTTACGATGAACTGCGCATAGTTTCTTTCAATTAACCGAATTGAAGTAATTAAGCTTTCACAAGTGAACTTTAGAAATAAATGGAAATAAATTACCCAATAGACTCGAGTATAGGGCGCTTCTCGGTTATCATTGTTTTACGCAAAAATATTGGTTTGGGTAAGTTTTATGAAGACATTAAAAATGGGGCATTTTCTGTGTCTCGCTGCACAATAAACAAGTAAAGCTTTTTGATGGGATTAAAATTCATGTAAAAAAAATCAGGGTTCGCACTATAGTTGAAGTTGGCTTATACGTAAATATAAAGGTATATACTTGTCTGTTCAACTTCAAAAACTACATCACAACCAGGATCCTACCACCACCAACACCACAAGAACAACAAAAAACCAGAAGTTATTTTCTTGACAGTTGCCTGACATTAATGAGTTTCCGTTCTGAAGCCCTGAGCATTTTGGAGACCGTCTTAGGTGACTAGACTCGAAGGTATTTCTAACTAAACTATACTGAAAAACATTGTTATGTATTTGTGCATCAATGTCACTTTGTTACCGTGTTGCTCTTACACACAACAACAACAATAAGAAGAAGAATAGCCTTTCTATTATAATAAAAATCGTTGCATATATATATTTCCCTCCTGTCACGCTTATATGGAGAGAGACTATAGCGATGCAGCTTCGGTTCAGTTCATAAGAGTGATAATAAAGAGGCAGCGTTAGCTCAGGTTATTTTCTTTACTCCCAATTATTAAACCTCTTGCTGCATGTTTCCTCTTTAACAGTGCCTTATCATTTTATTTTTTGTAATAATTATGTCGTCGAGTAGTCATAAACATATATATATATATATGTATTTAAAATGACTTGTTTGAACATTATTATTTTATCGATACTCGTATTTAAGTAAATATTCTGTTTTTAATTAAACAGTATTATATATTTATATCCACCGGCCTGATTAATTAATATATATATATATATATATATATATATATATATATTACGGAAATTAATAAAGATTAACGAAATGGTTTTGAACAACCGACAATTTAAAATGATTTGTTTCAACATTATTTTTGAACGATACTTGTATTTAAGTAGATATTCTGTTTCGAATCAAACATTATTATATATTTATTTCTACTGGCCTGATTAAAGATTCAAAACTTCTACAACATAATTGTATTGAACACTTTTTAATACATCTGTATACTGGTCTAATTTTATTATGACGAAAAACTAAGTAATTAAATAATCAGTATATATATATATATATATATATATATATATATATATATATATATATATATATAAACTTATTTATAAATGGAACTTTGCCTCTGTGTATATGTGTCTTCGTGTGTATGTGTGTCCGTTACCTATCGACTCCGAAACAGCTGAACCGATTTTCTTGAAAATTTACACAGTTGCACTATAAGAGTCTGCGAATGTTCTTAGTTAGATTTTGTGTCGAGGTACTCCCGATAAATATCGAAAATCGATAATCGAAAAAATCGGGTTATAGAAGAAGTGGTCCGATTTTAATCAAATTTGATACACTCATAGACAAAGACATAAGAAACGATATTCAGAATTTCAAGGTTGCAGTTCTTACAACAGTGCAGAAAGCCGATAATATATATATATATATATATATATATATATATAAAAGGCAATATGTTTGCGTGTGTGTCAATTTATCTGTCTGTACGTCTTTTATACAAATCCACAATTTTTATCCGATTCTCACCAACTTCTTTAGGCTGAGTCTGAGCTCCCGGACCATGATTAGTTTTAAAGCTTTCATTACACCCGAGCAACGCCGGGCTATACTGCTAGTATATATATATACACACACACACACACACACACACACACACACACACACACAACACACACACACACACACACACATATATATATATATATATATATATATATATATATATATATATATATATATTGATTCAGAAAATCCTGTAAAGAAATCATTTAGACAAGGAAATTAGCAATTGGTAAAATGTTGATTAAGCTGTTCTATATGATAGAAACGTGGACTTCATGGAAACTATAAAGATTAGAAAATACCAAGATCAAGTTAGGAAGTTGAACTACCTCTCGACCATAACTGCTGAATTAATTTTTGCAATTATGCGTACCCTGGGTACGCAATCAATAATTTTGAAAGGGCATTTAGGTTAAATCGGATGTGAGACTTTCTGAAAGATGTTTCTATATCCTCTGCAAAGATTCTCTAAAAAAAACTTTGTGTTAGAAAGAGTCTTTTTCACACTATAATTCATTGAAATAATCTCAATATATGCGATCCCACATCAGCATATCTATAATAATAATAATAGCAAAAATCAATCGAACATACGTAGCAATCAGACCACAAAAACAGCTTTCTTATTGATATCGATGTTCCTGCAGACTACAATGTATTTTTTTTAATCATTTCAGCCCAAGCAAGGCATTCCACTGCCACCATTGCGCTTGAGGCTACATAGGGGAAGGTAAATAGGAAGAGTGGTTAGATAAAGGAAATGTCAGAAGGTGGGGTGATAGATAGTTGGGTGGGTTTGAAGAGTGTTTGAAAGAATGGAAGTTAGTTTTTTAGGACGTGTCTCTTGACCTTACATTTAAACTCCTGGAGATTGTAGCCGTCGGGGAAACAGTCATGTGGAAAAGAATGCCACGTCGGGAAGTGTGAGAAAAGAAACTGTTGGAGTAGAAGTTGAGGTTGCATTTTATCGGTTTCACTGTAAAAGGGTGGGATCTAGTTGCTAATCTAGTATCTCGTGCAAATTCGAACCTAGGGGGCACCAGTAATCTAAGTTCATCGGAGCAGATGCCGTGAAATTATTTATAGAAGAGACACAGGGAAGCCACGTCGCGCTGGTGAGAGTCTGCAGGCGGTCTGCTAAGTCGGTATCGATCACATTACAGACCCTCCACTGTACCTTTTCTAGAAGCCCAAGGAGAATAGCAGGGGCACCCGACCAGATATGGCAACAGTATTCAATGCACGGGCGGATGGTAGATTTATAAATGTGCAGGATAGATTTAGACGGAAAGAACCTCCGGGCCCTGCACAGAGCACCGACTTTCATAGCAGCGGATTTAGCAATGGATTCGATATAGTCATTCCACTTGAGGTCCGCTGAAAGTGTGAGGCCAAGGAGGCGTAGTGTTTTACTCTCTGGGAGGCAAGCTTGGTCCATGCTGTATGTATATTTGAAGATCTTCAGAAAATATTAAAATACAAAGCTGTTGAAGTAGAAACTTTGGAAATATAGCACATTGGGTCACTGTGTCGGGCCAGGATGTTTTTCCATCCTGAAACCATCATGCATATATACAAATCAACCATTCGTCCGTGCATGGATTAATACTGCCATATATGGTCTGGTGCTCCCGTTGTTCACCACCGTGTTCTTGACAGGCTCCAAAGGAGAATCAGTAATGTGATAGGTAGCGACTTTGCAACTTGACTACAGCCACTTTCCCACCGACGAGATGTGGCTTCCCTGTGTCTGTTCTATAAATACTTCCATGACTTCTGCTCCAACGAACTTAAGTCATTGGTTCCTCCGCAACAGGTGTTTACTCGTGCAACCAGACTGGCATGTGGGTCTTACCCATTCACAGTAATATCAACCAAATGCAAATGACAATTCTACTTCTTCAGCTTCTTTTCTCGCACTTCCCGCCTGTGGAACTCGCTTCATTATTCTTGTTTTCCTGATGGCTACAACCTCCAATGTCAATACTCATCTCTTAACTACTTGACCCTAGTTCTTTCCACACCGCCCTGTATATCCTTTCCGTTATCTCCACCTTTGCAACTGTCATCACACCTGTATTCCCATCTTTCTCTTGCTCCTTTCTAACTGGTTCGTCCTTCTCTTCAATCTCCTCTAATCTGTTTCTCTTTTGGAGCCCCCTGCACATCAGTGGCGTTACCGCCTTGTTCAGAATGATATGATTAAAAAAAACATAAAGATATCAATATGTTCAGTAGGAGTTAGAGCACTCAGATTTATTGGAAAAGGTTCTGATAGACTCATTGGATGGATTCCTGGTAGTTCATACCTTAAAAATACAAATAAATGTTCTCAGAAGTACAGCTCACACCTTACCTACGTAAAATGTTTTAAATTTAGATTGTTTTTTGGGTTTTTCTTTTTTTACGAAAAGTTTCAGATGAAAATATCATGAGGCAATGTTTGATCTTAGATCTCCGGTTGTGACCCAGAAAGAAATGTGTAAACAACAGAAATCAAAGAAAATGATGATTAGAACAAAAACAACAAAAAGACCCGTTTACAAATATAGGACCTATAAAAAAATTTTAGGAGTTTAGAATACGTACAGACAGAACAATCAATTTTAATCACCCAGACATCGTGATAAAAAACAACAAAACCAGAATGCACTTTCGTATTGACAGTCCCTGCATAGTGTAATGTTTCTTTAAAGATCTTCAAAAAACTAAATCTTGAAGTAGAAATCTGAAGAATGTGGTCCATAACGACATAAAGAATTGTAATTATGGTTAAAGCCCTCAAACTGATTGGAAAAAGGTTCTGATAGACTCATTGAAACGATTACTGATATCCGAGGCCTTAAAGAAAAACACAAAATTGTACTCACAGTTACAGCTTATAAATTACGAAGAGCTTTGTCTATGTAAAATGTGTGTGATCTTAGTTTTTTTGTTTTTTTGTTTTTGTTTTTTTTTTGGTTGGTTTTTGTTTGTTTTATTTTGTTATTTTACAAATATGATTAGTGGAAAATGCCATGAAAATATGTCCGATCCTAAGTGTCTGATTTTTTTTGTTTTTTTTATTTTTTTTATTTTTTTTTATGTTTTTTTTTGTTTTTGTTTGTTTTATTTTGTTATTTTACAAATATGATTAGTGGAAAATGCCATGAAAATATGTCCGATCCTAAGTGTCTGATTTTCTTTTGTTTTTTTTTTGTTTTATTTTTTTGTTTTTTTTTTGTTTGTTTTTGTTTGTTTTATTTTGTTATTTTACAAATATGATTAGTGGAAAATGCCATGAAAATATGTCCGATCTTAAGTGTCTGATTAAGATCCGGAATGAAATATGTACACAACAGAAATCAAAGGAAATAATAATAATAATAATAATAATAATAATAATAATAAGGACTCTAAACGACATCAGGCGCATGGATGCTAAAACAAGAAAGCTTCTTTCTAAGCATAAGATGCATCATCCAAAGGCTGATGTAGACCGTCTATACATACCCCGTAAAGAAGGTGGAAGGGGTCTTATTCAGCTGGAATTGTCATACAAGACAACAACTATTGGCTTACTAACATACATAGAAACAACAAAGGATTGGATGATACAATTAGTAAGGCAACATGAAGAAAGAAAGAAAAAATATTCAATAATAGAAGAAGGCAGTAAATACAAACAAGATTTACAGTTAGTAGATTCTGTAGAAAAGCAAAACAGAAGCCAAGAACCAACTATTGCGGCAAAAATATGAAAATGAAAGCCAAAGATAAAGCTCTTGAAGAGATGAAACAGCGCTGGCAAGACAAACCTCTGCATGGCCAATATCCAGTACGTGCCAATAAATCCAATGTTGACAAAGTTAATACTCATCGATGGTTACGTGCATCTGGATTAAAGTCTGAAACTGAAGGATTTATACTTGCAGCACAAGACCAAAGTCTTTTCACGAGAAACTTTCAGGCAAATATTATGCATAATAATATGGATCCAAAATGCAGGTTTTGTGATAAACACCAAGAAACAATAGACCACCTAATCTCAGGCTGTTCTGTGCTTGCCCCAAACGAATGTAAAAATCGCCACGATAGAGTTGGGCAATATTTACATTGGACAATGTGCAAACATGATGGAAAAGCTGTAAACAAACACTGGTATGAACATCATCCAGCACCGGTTACAGAAATAGAAGATGTAACCATTCTATGGGATTACACCATCTACACAGACAGAAAAATTGAAGCAAACAGGCCAGACATTATTGTTAAAAACCAGAAGGAGAAAACTTGTCTATTAATTGATATGGCTTGTCCAGCGGATTGTAACATAGCAATCAAGGAATTTGAAAAACTGTCAAAATATAAAGACCTGGAAATTGAAATAGAAAAAATGTGGAAATTGAAAACAAGAGTTGTGCCAGTGATAGTAGGTGCACTTGGAATGATAAAAAATGGAACAAAACAACACATTGAAAGAATCCCTGGAAACCCCAGCTTAAGAGACATACAAAAAATTGTCTTATTAAGTACAGCCCACACACTAAGGAAAACTTTATCTATGTAATGCTGGGGATGATAGGGAAGATAGAAAAACATGAAATGGAGCCATAACAACACGCCACTACCTGCCTTAGGTCTCCCCGCAGACTTGGTTGGTAGTGAGACCAAAGCAGAAATCGAAATATGATGAAAAATGACATAATAATAATAATAACTTGAACAGATGAAACAGCGCTGGCAAGACAAACCTCTGCATGGCCAATATCCAGTACGTGCCAATAAATCCAATGTTGACAAAGTTAATACTCATCGATGGTTACGTGCATCTGGATTAAAGTCTGAAACTGAAGGTTTTATTCTTGCAGCACAAGACCAAAGTCTTTTCACGAGAAACTTTCAGGCAAATATTATGCATAATAATATGGATCCAAAATGCAGGTTTTGTGATAAACACCAAGAAACAATAGACCACCTAATCTCAGGCTGTTCTGTGCTTGCCCCAAACGAATATAAAAATCGCCACGATAGAGTTGGGCAATATTTACATTGGACAATGTGCAAACATGATGGAAAAGCTGTAAACAAACACTGGTATGAACATCATCCAGCACCGGTTACAGAAATAGAAGATGTAACCATTCTATGGCATTACACCATCTACACAGACAGAAAAATTGAAGCAAACAGGCCAGACATTATTGTTAAAAACCAGAAGGAGAAAACTTGTCTATTAATTGATATGGCTTGTCCAGCGGATTGTAACATAGCAATCAAGGAATTTGAAAAACTGTCAAAATATAAAGACCTGGAAATTGAAATAGAAAAAATGTGGAAATTGAAAACAAGAGTTGTGCCAGTGATAGTAGGTGCACTTGGAATGATAAAAAATGGAACAAAACAACACATTGAAAGAATCCCTGGAAACCCCAGCTTAAGAGATATACAAAAAATTGTCTTATTAATTACAGCCCACACACTAAGGAAAACTTTATCTATGTAATGCTGGGGATGATAGGGAAGATAGAAAAACATGAAATGGAGCCATAACAACACGCCACTACCTGCCTTAGGTCTCCCCGCAGACTTGGTTGGTAGTGAGACCAAAGCAGAAATCGAAATATGATGAAAAATGACATAATACGACGAAAAACACTAAACAAAATGTTCGATCTACGATATTCTTTCTTAGAAAGAATATGTTATAATTTATTATATTTGTTCGTTCATTTTATATATTTATTTATTTTTCGATAATTTTATTCTCGTTGGATTTAATGAAAGAATAACACAGAATACAGTGGGCGAACAAATTATTATTTTTAAATGTTACGGTAGTAAACTCAAAGGTATGTCCACTTTTCCTTTCCTATTAAATTTTGAATTTTTTTTTTTTTTTGCAAGGACAATGGTTAATAGTAGCAACAATTGTTTTTTTTCTTTTTTTAACAATACTCTCTAAGTGCAGTGATGTTTTTTTTTTCCGTTGAACGGCCGTTACGTACAAGTTTGTTTGCTTTTTCAACCAGCGTCTCTCTCTCTTTGAATTTTTCTTTTTCTCAATATGAAATTCTGTTTTAATATAAACAGGATTTTTTCTTTAGATATTAGCAAATTTTTTTTCTTTTTTTTTTTTTTAAACGTAATCATTAATTTTTAATTTCACCATTTTAAACATAAACATTAATTTTTTCTTCGTATATAATTTAAATTGTATGTTTCTTTAAATGATCCTTAAATAGATTTATTAAATAGTTTTCTAAAGCAAGACAAGGAAAAAAAAATACGACGAAAAACACTAAAAAACCGTTCGATCTACGATATTCTTTCTTAGAAAGAATATGTAATAATTTATTTATATTTGTTCGTTCATTTTATATATTTGTTTATTTTTCGATAATCTTATTCTCGTTGGATTTAATGAAAGTATAACACAGAATACAGTGGGCGAACAAATTATTATTTTTAAATGTTACGGTAATAAACTCAAAGGTATATCCAATTTTTCTTTCATATTAAATTTTGAATTTTTTGGCAAGGACAAAGGTTAATAGTAGCAATAATTGTTTTGTTTTTTTTTTTGTTTTTTTTTATTTTAACAATACTCTCTAAGTGCAGTGATGTTTTTTTCTTTTTTTTTTTTTTTCCGTTGAACGGCCGTTACGTCCAAGTTTGTTTGTTTTTTTTCAACCAGCGTCTCTCTCTTTGAATTTTTCTTTTTCTCAATATGAAATTCTGTTTTAATATAAACAGGATTTTTTCTTTAGATATCAGCGAATTTTTTTTTTTTTTTTTTTTTTTTTATGAAATTCTGCTTTATTTTAATTTATCTGTTTGTTCTTTAAATTAACCTAAATAAAATCATCCGTATTATATTTCCTTTAGCTGTCGATATTTCGTAAAATTTTTTTTTAACTATTATAATTTTCTTAAAAACAAAACAAAACAAGAAAATAAATTAAATCCGATGAAAAACAATTTATATGGTATCATTTTATAGAAAGTCTACGTATTTATTGATAAATTTATTTTTATTTATTTATTGATTTAATTTACTTATTTAATTTATCTTATTATGATAATCCTATTTTTGACCAACGACTTTATTGAAAAATAAAAGATAAAGTGGACGAACAAATTATTACATTTTTTTTTTTTTCAACAAACGTCTCTCTATTTGAATTTTTCCTTTTCTCAATATGAAATTTTGTTTTACTATAAACAGGATTTTTTTTCTTTAGATATTATAAAATTTTTTTTTTTTTTTAAACAAACTACTCTAGTAATATTGATGTTTTGTTTCGTTGAGCCGTCTTTCTCCTTGAATTCCAATCGCGTCTATGTCAGATGTTGCTTGGCAGCCCATTTAGGAGAAGGAAAACTCCGAACAACAACCCGCAACTCAAGGTGTTAATCGTGCCGAGGAGTGAATGGCTACTGCGTTATGAGGTCACAAACGATTCCCTACAGGCTTCGGGACCCTGTTTGTAAAAGACCGTTACCCAACGTGCCGGGCAACTTTGGGTGGACTTTTGGACCCGTGCGTCACTCGTGGGAAAAACATGAAAAATACAAACAGAAATAAAAAGTCCAGTATGGCTCTTCCAGTGGATAAACAGGGAGCCCGTCCTTCAGGAGGGAACCTACCTGAGGTCGAAAAATCTGCCATAGGAACAAACTCCTACACAAAGAATGTATCTTCAGGTCCCCACAACCAGGATAATCCTAATGATGGTCCTGAAAATTCACCAGCTAGATCTACAACCGTATATTTAAAGAAAGAAAAAATAAAATGGTCTCGTGAGGAGTACAAAGTCGTTATGACTGCATTTCATGAAGCGTTACTCAAACCTCAAAAAAACATGACTCGCCAAACATATGACATTTGGTGTGAAAAAGTTGGTCAAGCAAATAGAAAGTATATTGACGAAAATAAATTGGCCAATGTACGTAGGTACATTATTCGTAATAACCGACTGACAGAGGCTGAAATTCATGAAATTAAAAGAATTGTAACAAGAAGAGTCGAATCAACAAAATATGAAAAGGAACCGGAACCAGAAATAAAAAATAATAACATCAAACAAATCACAGGTCATAATGTAGAAACCGTGAAACACGCAAATGACTGCGAAGATAATGATGTAAGTTCAAAAGTGCTGGAAAAGTTTTGATCTGAGTATGAGTCAGTTAAAAGACAAAAATAAAACGAGTTCAGAACACATCGAAGATAATTATTTGACGGAAAATAAGAACAATATACAGGAAGCCAAGATAGAAATAAAAAACCATCTAAGTCAAATACAAAGTATTACAATGGAGGAACGTGAACAGCTCCCAAAATTCCAACCAACAAAACAAAACCTCCGAACTATTAAATTGTACAATGCAGCACTGAAATCAATACTGGATGAAGACCCTCATACAAATCTTAACGAAGTAATATATGCATCAGCAACAGCAGCAACAAAAAAATTAAATATCAAAATAAAAACAAGGCAGTCTCGCAGACGTGAAGATCCACCTTGGAAAAGAAAAATTGAAAAAGAAATCGAACAACTAAGAAGTGAACTGTCAGTACTGGATGAACTGAGTAGAGGAATAAATGTAAGAACTAGGAAAAGAAGAAGAGCCGAAAAAAAATATAACATCAGGAATGAAAATGACGTCTTATCAAATAAAGAAAAAATAAAACAAAAAATCCAACTGAAGGCTCAAAGAATAAGACGCTATGAAAAAAGAGCAAGATTTTACAGACAAAACAAGATTTTTCAGACTGATACAAAGACATTTTACAGGGAAATAGGTAAAAAAAGAATTGAAGTGACAGTACCCCCCAGAATGGAAGAAGTCACACAGTTCTGGGAAAAGATATGGGCTTGCCCTAAAGAACTTAGCAAGGAAGTACATTGGATTACGCAGGAGATAGAACGAATGAAAAATAAACCCGAACAGACATGGTCTGGAATTACAGAAGATGATGTTAAATTTGCATTAAAAAAAAAAGCACACAATTGGAAATTCCCAGGTATAGATAAACTTCCTAACTTTTGACTATATTATTTAAATGCAGCACATAAAAAAATAGCCAAAGAACTCCAAGAAATGGTTGACGATCCCACTAAAATTCCTGCATGGATGACCAAAGGAATTACATTTCTTCTGCCCAAGAATGGTGACACAAACAACCCGAAAAACTACAGACCAATTACATGTCTTCCGACAACATATAAACTACTAACATCTATTTTAACAAAACAGACATATTTATTCTTAGAAAGAAATGACATGATACCGCTTGAACAAAAAGGATGCAAACGTGGCTGTTATGGTTGTAAAGACCAATTGCTAATTAACAAAATGATCCTGGAAAACTGCTACAGTACAAAGAAAAATCTTAGTACTGCCTGGATAGACTACCGAAAGGCATTCGATAGTGTGCCACATTACTGGATTTTAAAGACTTTAAATATATACAAGATATCGCCCGTCATCATCAATTTCATCAAACAGTGCATGTCTATATGGAAAACAACGCTTTACCTCAATCATATAAATGGAACCTATAAGTCTGATGAAATAAACATCAAAAGAGGTATATTTCAAGGTGATTCTTTATCTCCCTTACTATTCTGCATATCATTAATAGCACTAACCAGTCAACTTAATAAGACAGAATGTGGTTATAAAATAGGCCAAAAGAAAATAAGCCATCTATTTTACATGGATGACTTAAAGTTATATGCTAAGAATGATAATGAGCTGGAAGGTCTTCTGCAAACTGTAAAATGCTTCAGCGAAGACATTGGAATGAAATTTAATTTGAATAAATGTGCTAAAGCTACAGTTTTACGTGGATCAATACAAGAAACATCCTCAATTAGCCTAGACCCTGCTGTAACAATAAAAGAATTGAAACCAGAAGAAGCTTATAAATACCTAGGTGTAAATGAGAGCGAAAACATTCACCATAAAAAAATGAAAGAAATAGTGCGTAAAGAGTACTATAGAAGGCTACGAATGATATTAAAAACTGAATTAAATTCACAGAACAGAGTTAGGACCATTAATAACCTTGCAATCCCAGTTGTCCAATATAGCTTCAACATCTTAAACTGGACTCTAAACGACATCAGGCGAATGGATGCTAAAACAAGAAAGCTTCTTTCTAAGCATAAGATGCATCATCCAAAGGCTGATGTAGACCGTCTATACATACCCCATAAAGAAGGTGGAAGGGGTCTTATTCAGCTGGAATTGTCATACAAGACAACAACTATTGGCTTACTAACATACATAGAAACAACAAAGGATTGGATGATACAATTAGTAAGGCAACATGAAGAAAGAAAGAAAAAATATTCAATAATAAAAGAAGGCAGTAAATACAAACAAGATTTACAGTTAGTAGATTCTGTAGAAAAGCAAAACAGAAGCCAAGAACCAACTATTGCGGCAAAAAATATGAAAATGAAAGCCAAAGATAAAGCTCTTGAAAAGATGAAACAGCGCTGGCAAGACAAACCTCTGCATGGCCAATATCCAGTACGTGCCAATAAATCCAATGTTGACAAAGCTAATACTCATCGATGGTTACGTGCATCTGGATTAAAGTCTGAAACTGAAGGATTTATACTTGCAGCACAAGACCAAAGTCTTTTCACGAGAAACTTTCAGGCAAATATTATGCATAATAATATGGATCCAAAATGCAGGTTTTGTGATAAACACCAAGAAACAATAGACCACCTAATCTCAGGCTGTTCTGTGCTTGCCCCAAACGAATATAAAAATCGCCACGATAGAGTTGGGCAATATTTACATTGGACAATGTGCAAACATTATGGAAAAGCGGTAAACAAACACTGGTATGAACATCATCCAGCACCGGTTACAGAAATAGAAGGTGTAACCATTCTATGGGATTACACCATCTACACAGACAGAAAAATTGAAGCAAACAGGCCAGACATTATTGTTAAAAACCAGAAGGAGAAAACTTATCTATTAATTGATATGGCTTGTCCAACGGATTGTAACATAGCAATCAAGGAATTTGAAAAACTGACAAAATATAAAGACCTGGAAATTGAAATAGAAAAAATGTGGAAATTGAAAACAAGAGTTGTGCCAGTGATAGTAGGTGCACTTGGAATGATAAAAAATGGAACAAAACAACACATTGAAAGAATCCCTGGAAACCCCAGCTTAAGAGATATACAAAAAATTGTCTTATTAAGTACAGCCCACACACTAAGGAAAACTTTATCTATGTAATGCTGGGGATGATAGGGAAGATAGAAAAACATGAAATGGAGCCATAACAACACGCCACTACCTGCCTTAGGTCTCCCCGCAGACTTGGTTGGTAGTGAGACCAAAGCAGAAATCGAAATATGATGAAAAATGACATAATAATAATATGGAATTAAATCATCTACAGAGACAGAAAAATAATATGGGATTACATTATCTACAGAGACTGAAAAATTGATGCAAACAGTCCGGACATTATTGCTAAAAACTAAAAAGAAAAAACTTGTCAACTAATTGATATGGCTTGTCCCGCGGATTGTAACATAGCAACCAATGAATTAGAAAAACTGTCAAAATATAAAAAACTGGAAATTGAAATAGAAAAAATTTTATATTGAAAACAAGAACCGTACCAGGGATAGTGGCTGCAATTGGAGTGATAAAAAATGGAAAAAAAGAAGACATTGAAAGAATCCCTGAAAACCCCAGCTTAAGAGGTATACAAAAAACTGTCTTTTTAATACAGCCCGCACATTAATGAGACATTGTTTATATAACGTTAGAAATGTTAGGGAGATAGAAAAAACATGAAATGGGGCAATAACAACACACATGAAAACTTGGAATGTAGTGCGACCATAGCAGAAATCGAATTATAATGAAAAATTACACAAGGATAATAATAATTTTTGTTCAGCTATTATAACTTTTACTTAATACACTGCAATACATAATTTTTCAACGCCAACACCCTATTAAATGAGAGATTCTGAGTAAACGGCGTTGTGGGGAGAGCAGAATACAAAATAAAGGAAATAATTGGCTTGATTAACGATCACCGATAACGTTGATGCAAAGTAGTAGCGATTTATCGCTTGATATGTCACACTTTTACACGACACAAACTAATTTTCTTGAACAAAAATAAGAGAAAATATATTAAAAATTGTTAATAAGATTGTGAAACTTGCGACCTTTGTAATCTTATAGATCGACACGCGAAGACAACGATATGCCCATTGTCTTTAAGGAAAAATACTGACACGATGGAAAATTTTATAGGGGACCTGGTTCATCAGTTTTATAGCAAGGAATTCTAAGATTGGAATAAACGAAGTGAGCAATGAAATTTGAAAGATGTGAACTTTGATTATTGTTGTCTGAAAAATTTAATTGTTCATCCGAAATAGTTGTAAGCGGGTAATAAATTGCGACTGCTTTTTTAAAACGAGCCAGGTAAGGACAACCAAGTCAATTTACAATTAGTTCTTCTTTCATAAATGTCTTCTTAAGCAAGATTTTTCTTTCAGGAAGTGATGACAAAATATTATTTAAATTTACTGGTGACCTGTTGCAGATGAACCAATGACCATGTTATACTACTATAAAGTTACAGTATATAAAATTATTAGATGCAAAACATTTCAGATAATTCTCTGTAAGGATCAGTTATAACAACTTTAGTAAAGGTGATAAGCAAATTAAACAGAGAATTAACTGGGTTAATAGTAGTTTCAAACAAAACCGCAAGTTGTTACAAAGCCAAAACTTAAGATTGCAAATCATGTTCTTGAATCATCCCATCAGATCAAGACTTTCATATACTGTGAACAGCTTCCAATGTTCATATTCAATTTATCGAGCCAAACCCATTTAATTTTTATTTTTTAATCTTTTTTATATCCTTGAATTCCGTTCATATTTCATCCTTTCTTCAATAAACCCTGTTCCTGGTCTTTTCTCTCACTGTAACCCCCTGCATCCTAGTGGCAGTCCCGCCTTGCTTGTGATCACACACACACACACACACACACACACACACACACACACACACACATATATATATATATATATATATATATATATATATATATATATAACAATACAAGGTTTGTCCTACCGTAGCCGCTATATTCTCTGATTTTGCTCCAATCAGTTATTACCTTTTTATCACT
This sequence comes from Ascarosepion bandense, assembly GCA_037127315.1. Taxonomy (NCBI): domain Eukaryota; kingdom Metazoa; phylum Mollusca; class Cephalopoda; order Sepiida; family Sepiidae; genus Ascarosepion; species Ascarosepion bandense. The sequence continues at coordinate 9,672,428 of JBBBDQ010000256.1, forward strand.
GAGAGAAAAAACTTTTTAATCGAAAAATCTTTTGTAATGAAAACCAGATTTAACAGCTCGTCTGAAGATTTTT
>JBBBDQ010000256.1:9677500-9805000 GCA_037127315.1 Ascarosepion bandense
ATTCGACCGGTGATTACTTTTCGTCTAAAGTATATGTACAAGCAAATTTCTTCTTTAAACTCTAGTATAAATCTAGTCAATATTAATTTATAGACTCAAGTATAAACCCAACCAATGTTTACTCATAGACTCAACTATAACTTATAACGATGTTTACATTTAGACTCAAGTATGTGCACAGCAAATTCCACCTTTTAACTCAATAAAAATCCTGGCCAATGTTTATTACAGACTCAAGTATAAACCCGACCAGTATTTAATTATCGATTCAATATAAACCCGAAGAATGGTTACTCATAGACTCAACTATAAACTATGTTTACATATAGGCTCAAGTATGTGCTCAAGCAAATTCCATATTTAAACTCAAGTAAAATCCTTGTCAGTTTTTGATTATAGACGCCACATTAAACAGACCAATATTTCCTCATAAACTCAACTAAAAAGTCATATATGTAGACGCAAGTGTATGTTATAAATATAACCACGAGCAAATTCATCCATGGACTCGAGTATAAAACTAGTCAGTGGTTACTTATAAACTCAAATATAATCCCGACCGATGTTTACAGGCTTGACCAATGTTAACTCATTGACTCAATTATAAAGCTAACTCATGCTTACATATAGACTCAAGTATATCAGTCAGTTAAATGTCATACGTGATACACGCTTGGGCGATCATGTCTCTTTCGAGACATGACTGACTGAGCAGATGATTATCCCGCAGCAGGTCGCCATTACATTCTGCAGTAAACTGGTTGCCAACCAAGGCTATAGAACCCAATCTCTTCTGTTATTTAATCCATAATTGGAGACGGATTAATACCTTTCACAAGAATGTTGGGCGTAAATAAATGCAAGGAATTTAACTGGAATTCGAATTCGGTTACCTGATTCCTCGTTCCCAGCCGATATCCACTAAAATCAACTTTTTGTTTTCATACAGATTCAAATATAAACACGACCTTTGGATGCAAGTATAAATCTGCTCAGTGTTTACTTATAAACTAAAGTATATGCCGACCAATGATTAATTATAGTCACGAGCAAATTTGATCTATAGACACAAGTATAAACCCAACTAATATTTAGTTATCTATTCAAATGTGATAAAATAATGATTCGATGTTAATTAACTCAACAAGGGTTGACATATCGCAAAATTCCCCAAGCCTACACGTGGACGATTTCTTTCGTTTCTCATCTAAAATAACTAACACAAAAAAAGGAAACCACAAAATTAAGACTAATTGATTAAGAATCCATTTTCCTTTTTGTAATGCCAGCTCGCGCCTGTCGATTTCAATGTTTTCATCCAAACGAGTTATTTTATTAATGATGTCCAACATTTTGTTTCATCTGAACGATTCAGCTTTGCCACGAATGCCATCTCTCCACAGTTTCCTTCAATTTTCGCTTCGGTGACTTTGATACGCACTCAAGTCTAAAATACGCATTCGTCATACTTGACATCGGTGTTTTGACCAGACATATGTCTAAACATGTTCGATATCCTTTCTGCCTATACAAGCGAGAAGTAACAATATTCCTTTACATGAAATGTTAAAGGTGGACAAGTTTACAGCAATCGTAAAAACAACTTGATTTAATTAGTATTTATCACATAAAAGATTACTGAACAGCTTCCAAAGTTCTTGCTGAATAACAGAAGGCGCACCGTAAACCTGAAAGTGTCCTCTCTCTATATTATTTTTCCAATCTGTTTCTTCCCCAAACTTTCGTTATATATCTATCTTAATATATTTTAAATAAATAAACAACAAATTTTCTCTCTGCTTCCGTGATTCTAAAACCCCTCTAATTTGCACTACATAGACATATTTTTATTAATATTATTGTTATTATTATTATGTAGTCATTTTTCATCATATATCGATTTCTGCTATGGTCGCACTACCTACCAAATCTGTGAGAAGACCTAAGGAAGGTCGTGGTGTGTTGTTATAGCTCCATTTCGGTATTTACTAGCCTCCCCACGCAAGGCCAGATGTGACACATGGTCATTTTATAGTGGGTATTCCCGGCCATATAGCCGGGAATACCCACTATAGTTATAGCTCCATTTCACGTTTTTTTCTATTTCCCTTAACATTTCTTGCGTTACATAGACAAAGTTCTCCTTAGTGTGTGGGCTGTACTTAACAAGACAATTTTTGTATATCTCTTAATCTGGGGTTTCCAGGGATTCTTTTAGTGTGTTGTTTTGTTCCATTTTCTATTATTCCAAGTGCACCTACTATCACTAGCCCGATTCTTGTTTTCAAATTCCACATTTTTTCTATTTTAATTTCCAGGTTTTTATATTTTGACAGTTTTTCAAATTCCTTGGTTGCTATGTTACAATCCGCTTATTATTATTATTATTATTATTATTATTATTATTATTATTATTATTATTTGGAATCAGTATGAAGCCGATATTGAAAATTTGCACTTAGCTTGGGCATCCAGTATTTGGATTTGAGTTCATATTTTAAAATAACTGCAACAAAAAAAAAATTAGTGATTTTAAGGTTTTTAATTTACATTGAATAACACAAAAACTTCCTGATTTTTTTTTTTTTTTGTATTAAATTCAGTTTAAGATATCTCAGGTATATTGCGAATTGAGGAAATTCATTTTATTTCTTCAAAATACTAAGGAATCAGATTGGGGTTAAGAACTTTCGCTGAGTTTATGATTCGAAATTTTGGCCTAAAACGGATTTTCAGTTCGAATCAAAGTTAAATTGCGGTTTTGAAGTTTCATGAAGAAAATCGAGAAAGTCTAAGATTTCTTAAAAATGATTATTGTTCTTTCCTAAGCTAGACCAGACATCCTTTTAGTTTTAGACTGAATATATAATTAGCACTACTCAGAAGCTAACTTAAAGGTGCAACCTTTAAGCTAGTTCTATATAATTCTGTTTATATGTATATATATATATATATATATATATATATATATATATATATATATATATATATATCTATTTGAGACTATTAATATATATTTGTCTATGTGTATATCTGATTCTTCAGAGCAAGTTACCTATGATTTCGAACGAATAAATTCAAGCTGAAGGCAAGGAATATGGAAGCATTTACCAACTTAAACTAGGGAACCGTCTAGAAGAATTGCATGAGATTTCTGGACGTCGTGGTTAAAGTTAATTGCGATTATTTTGAATAAATTTATTCTTTTCTATTTCAAGATATTTTTCAGTAAGTTTCGTAAATATATCTGGTAAATTGAGGTTAGTGTTATTTTCATTTTTACTGAAACAATTCACTCTGTATATATAACTATATATTACGGAAAATCCCGAGGATTAACAAAATGGTTTTAACAACCGACATATTGAAATTATATGTTTGAACATAATTTTTAATCGATACTCATATTTGAGTAGATATTCTGTTTTTAATCAAACAGTATATTTATATATTTATTTCTACCAGATCAATTGGTGGTCTCTTCTATGTTGATAGGGGTCGCAGGTTCGAATCCTGTTGAATGACGCCCATTTTCGTACAAAATTTATTGTAAATAATCAGGCCGATAAAAATAAATATACCGTTTGATTAAAAACTGAATATCTTCTTAAATATGAGTATCGATTAAAAGTGACTATATATGTGTGTGTGTGTGTGTGTGTGTGTGTGTGTGTGTGTGTGTGTGTGTGTATTTCTAAAAAAGAGCGTTATTTTAGTGGATAATCATTTTTAAGTAGACGCCTCATTTATTTAAGTATTATTAGTAATACAAATACATATATCTACATTATTGTGCGTTGTGGTGCAGTGGATATTGACTCGGAACGACAAATCGGGGTGCTACGTTTGAATTCCAGTTGAATTCTTTGCATTTACTTATGCACAAATACCCTTGGGAAAGGTATTAATCCGTCTCTTCCCTCCAGTTATGGATTAAATAATAGAACAGATTAGATTCTATAGCTTTGGCTGGCACCCAGTCTACCGCAGAAAGCAATGACAACCTACAGCGGGATAATCTTCTGCCCAGTGAGTCATATCTCTTTCGAGACATGATCGCCCGAAGCGTGTTTCACGTATGACACTTAACTGACTGATATATATATATATATATATATATATATATATATATATAAAGAGATAGGGGTGAGAGAGGGGGAGAGAGATGAAGGAACAAAAAATGTTGGTTATAATTTTATATCGCGAGAACTGGATGGACGCTTATCCTTAAAGCTTAAATATGTTGCATCTGATGTATCGCGATACACAACCTACCCGACCTCATTCAGTTTCCTAAGTCATCGGTTTATTTTTTTTCATCTCCGTTGTTTTGCAACTGTCGCGTCTAACATGTTACAAAACCCTGAACTCGTTAACCATTAATCAGAATCGAAGCATAAGAAAGCACAAAGATTTATTTTCTTTTTCCCTTTATTACATCATCTGTAATCGCTAAACATTCATTTTCAGATTTGAAAAGTATTGGATAAAATGTTTTTTTTTATCAAGTCGGACTTTATTTTTCTTTTTTCGAAAATACCTTAATGCATTCTGTTCTCGTGTCGACAGGGCTTCGTTTTATTACGTCGGGTAATTTTCTTGGGACTCATACGATGAATGTGCCGTGTGGCTGTTTAGTGAAGCGATGTTGATAAGTTGCCCACACAGGAAGTCTCTGCTCCCAACCAACTCATTTATTCTCTCTCTTTCATTCTAGGTGTTGACATCTGCGCTAAACAGCTGAAAAGAAAATCTTTCATGCACACCTTAAACATGTGTCACGATTTGAAGCTATCATTTATTACATTATTTGTCCTTAAAATATATTAATGAAGATTGTAATAATAACCGTTTCCTTATAAGGAAACACTTGGCATCCATTGACCGAGCCACTAATACTGTTTTAGTTGACATTTATAAAAGATTTTCTCTTAAAACATTTTTCAGGAAAATAGCTTTTCTAGTAACTGTTATATCTCTTTCCAGTATTGATGGAGTTTTCGTTCCTAACCTATTCTTAGAAGTAGTGTGAAATATGAACATCTTATTAATGGCACTATTTTCTCTTCCAGTTATATGTGCTATGCATTTTAGTTGTTGCTGCTTTTGGTAGTCCTCATGTGATGTGGTTTCTGTTATTTGGTACAGGTCTTTATTTTTTTTCTAACGTCCACAATTTTCAAAGGAGAAGGACTTTTGCTAAAAAGCCACAGACTTCATTCATTCAAAACAATTTTGAACATTGATCTTAGAAAACTGCTGTATGCAACCAACAGATATTTCTGATAAAGTTTGGAGCCCTGCATGACAACATATACAATTATCGATCTGACGGGGCTATTTAAAAACATTATTTTGGTCTTCATGACGATAGTTTAACTTAGTAGCAACTGGTGATTTCACGCAGAATTACTTCTGGTACAAACTATTCTATGCTCTCTTACATATTCATGAGTCTACCATTCGTCCATTTTTAATATTGCTGCCAATCCAGTGCTCCTGAAGATTCTTGATAAAATCCAAAGAAGAATCAGCGATATTATTAATCCTTCATTACTCGGCTTCAGTCATCACCATAATGTAGCTTCCCTGTGCATTTTCTGATGAACTTTCCGCTATGGTACCGAGAGTTCATAAATTTAAGAGTTGCACTAGATTGGCAACAAGGCCTCATAATTTACAGTTGAATTGGCTATTTGTAACCATAAATTCTATTCCGTTTCTTTTCTTGCACTTTTCGAGTGTCGAACTCACTTCTGCCTCCATACTTGCCAAACAAACTTCCATTTTCAAGGGAACTTAATCGTTATCTACTGACTTCCTGTTTAGTCTTCTCTTGTTCTCTCTCCTTAACGTTTCTTTTTCGTCTTGCTTTCATTCTGAGTAACATTTTGTGTCTCAGTGGCTTTACTTCCTTGCATGCAGTGAAATGATTTTAATTTTTTTTTCTCTTATACTTGATTTGTCGGTCCTGGGTCTGACGGTAAACTGCTTCCGACAGGAAGTCCACCAATTGGGAGGTTGTGAGGAGCATGGAATCACCTCATAATTGCTGTTGTTCTCCGGTTCATTCTGACCCAGCGTGGTAGCACCTGTTAGGGTCCAGCTATGGACAAATAGTTAACCTCCAACCTGGGGTCAAAACACTACGAAAGTATAAAAATATACTTTTATTGAAATATATACATAAAAATACTTTTATAGAAAAATATACATTTTTGAAGGAAAAATTATTACCAACAATATATTTGTGAAGGAAAAATATGACCATATCATGTTTTTGAAAGAAAAAAATATTACCAACAATACATTTTTAAATACAGAACTAGAAGACATCTTTAGTTTCCAAAAATAAAAAAAATCATCAAAATCTGCCTAAATCAACCTTCTCACTATAACCAAACATTAAAAAAAGAAACCCTTAAAACTCTACCATTTTTGGCATTAAATAACCCACAGAGGTTGATATGCCATTAAACAAAACTCAAACATAAACTCAATCTGACTAAATCAACCTTCTCACTATAACAGGGCATTAAAAAAGATACCTTAAAACCCTACCTTTTTTGGCATTAAATAACCCACAGAGGTTGATATGCCATTAAACAAAACTCAAACTCACTCAAAACTGATTTACTACGAATATTTTCATAGCAATTTTTCTGATGGGCTTTTTCTCCTTGGCGTCCGAATACACTTATTTAAGCACACTACTAGATTGCCATTTAAGTTCCACTCTTTTACTGTTGAAATAGATAAATTTAAAAAACCACGTCTAATAGTTTCTTTTCTCGCACTTCTCAAATGAGGAATTCTCTTCCATTTCTTTAATTTCTTTATAACTACAATATTCGCAAATTTAAACGCAATGTCTATCCCCATCGTCTGTCTTCTTGAACTCAGTTCATTTTTTGTCCTATAATTAATTCTTCCTCTACCCAGTCTTATTTTCTTTTTTTCACTCCCTGTAAACCCCTGCGTACTCGTGGCATTAACGCTTGCTTGTTGGGGGTAAATGATTAAAAATAATAATAATAATCCATATGTCGAGATACACGAAATGTTTTGTATTTACACATCCTGATTTTTTTTATGATTGACTAGCAGTATAGCCCGGCGTTGCTCGGATGTAATGAAAGCTTTAAAACTAATCTATAGTCCTGGAGCTCAAACTCTTTGGACGTTGGCACGAAAGACTAAAAAGCAATAGTTGTTTCCTGTTAAAGCGAAACCGTAGACTGAATAAACATAAATGGATATAAGTCAAATTTGGATTTCCTGGGTTCGATATCAAATAAGTTTTTTCGTCGTAAACTGAATTTTGAAGACTAAATAAGGCCTCTGAGTAAATGGTATCATGGCTGAAACTAAGAACTACAATTATACCTACTTAGAGCCAAACCTGAAGCAAAAACTAAAATAAAAGGGCAAATAAACAGACACACACACAAACATCTTGCCTTTTATATATATATATATATATATATATATATATATATATATATATATATATATATTATCGATTATCTGCACTATTGTAAGAACTGCAACCTTGAAACTTCTAAATATCGTTTCTTATGTCTTTGTCTATGAGTGTATCAAATTTGATTAAAATCGGATCACTCCTTCTATAACCCGATTTTTTCGATTATCGATTTTCAATATTTATCGGGGGTTCCTCGACACAAAATTTAGCTAAGAACACTCGCAAACGCTTATAGTACAACTGTGTAAATTTTCAAGAAAATCAGTTCAGCCGTTTCGGAGTCTATAGGCAACGGGGACACACACACACACACAGGAACGCACACAGACACACAGACAAATTTCCATTTATAAATAAGTTTAGAATTAGATTTCAGGCATATGATATTACTGCTTTCATTCTAATTCCAAATGGTCCAGTATATTTTGGAAAATATGTTTTGAAAATGATGCGTGAATTTAAATTGCTTTACATACAATTTCCGTTTTTACGCATTTTCCCTCACTGGGAGAATTTGAATACGTAAAAGATAATGGTAATTCTGAAAAAACATGTAAATAGCTGATAATCGATAGACAAGAAATATCAGTATCGTATATATGAATTCCACTTGTAGTTTGAAGTGATCTTTTCTTCGAACAGGCGACAAAAAGACGAGAGAAAATTCAGGGTCTGAGGAGAGATCAGCTGCCACTATCAAGTTCTCTAGATTTTCGGACGTGCACCTCTAAACGCTTGTATCGTCTATTTGCATAGCCTCGTTTTAGAAAAGTCATTTGCAGCTGTAATTTTTAGAAATTCCTCACTTCGCAAACATAATGATTGTTTGATTGAGATGAGACAAGTAGAAAGTGGCATTTATTTTTTTAGAACATTTTAAAATTAAACAACATCTTTGAAATGTGTTTTATCGAACTATATCGGACCTTAATATATTTTCGGGAGGGGAATATTGTAATAAATGGTTTGATCGGCAAGAGATATACAAATTGATTGTATTGTTTTTATTATCCCCGTAACATTGTTGATATTGTTTCATTTATTATCATTTTTCATTATTACTGCAGTTTATTTTACTCTCTCTCTCTATCTCTATCTCTCTCTCACTCTCTCTCTCACACACACACACACACACACACACACACACACACACACATATATATATATATATATGTTAAAATAAATAAATTGCAAACATTGTGCCTGCTTATTTTTAATAAAATTCGTTCATACTCACGGATAATCTTTCGTGTATTATAATTAAAAGATGTCAGAAATGAGCTGTAACGTTGACAGATTTATTATTATTCATTTCTCGATGTTCCCAAGTACTCTCAATCTCTTCCCGTGATCATCTTTACGAAAGTGAGTTGTGGTAACAAAAAAATAACAGCAAAACTGTATTGATAAAAGTTACTGTAAATTTTCTTCTTGCTTCAAATATACGGTTGTCAAATTGCTTAACGTTTATTAGACCCTGAAAATTATCCAAAATGGAATGTTTTATATGTTGTAATGTCATGACATGCACTTGTGAAAGCATGAACAAACTATGAAAGATTATCCATGAGTATGAATGGATTTTATTAAAAATAAGCACACACAGTGTTTGCAATTTATTTAATGTGACATGTCTAAAAAATTACTAAATACACACACACACACACACACAAACACACACACTCACACACACACACACACACACACACACACACATATATATATATATATATATATATATATATGTAATATAACAATCTGACCCCACCCGAGAAGAAGGCTGTTGCAAGCGGGGTTGTTTTCCGGTCGTTGAAAGGAACGGATGTTTGTTTGATCTTATTTCCGGCAGTAGCGGAAATGGCTACAAGAAGCAGACAGAACAGGTGTCTCTGAGAATTACGTGGGCGTGCGTGGGCGAGGCAAAATCCGGAAGTACCGTTTTGGAGATTATAAAAAGACCTCGGCGCACGGATTTCAGAGAGAGACGAGACAGAGAGACGAGACAGACAGACAGAGAGCCAGACCAGACCAGAGGAGCAACAGATACGACGACACTCCCCCGTCAACCCCTTAGAGGCGCGCTCTCTCACTCTCTGTTCCCTAGGCTACACGGTTCATCGTCATTAATAAAAATACAATTTATATTTTTATATATATGCGTGTTTGTTGTTGTTGATATACAACATATATATATATATATATATATATGTGTGTGTGTGTGTGTATAGTGTTGGGTTATGATAATATTTGGCGCCAAGATTGTTGTTTGTTCAGTAGTTTTACTGATAAAAGTTTTTTTTTGGCAAGCAGATGTTATTGTAAAGTGCTCGATATCGTTTAGGGATATCCCAAACCCTGCTCTATCATCTATTTGCTGAAGTCCGTTTCATGAGTTGCTTTCCCTTGTTTCACTTTAACTCAATCAGTCCTGTGAGTAACACATTATCCTAACCCTCCATCCTCATTACATGTCACAAAAACCTCAACTGACTTTTTTAATGCTAAATATCAGTTTTCTTTTCGTTTTCATACTCTCCAAAACCTCATCGTTGCTCACATGTTCGGCCCATGGCTTCTGCAGCATCCTTCTGTAGAACCACATTTCGATTGCATCAAATTTCTCCTTTATTTTTGAAGAGATAGTCCAGAATTCGTTGCCATATTGAACGATAGACATTGTATAACAATCCAGTACTGTCTCTAAATATTCTATTCAGCTTCTAGAATGCATCCTTGGTCATGGCAATACGCCCTCGAATTTCAGTGTCGCACTTTTCGTCTTATGTTTGAACACTTCCCAGGTATTTAAATTTCCGTACCAGCTTGATTTTAGTATTGGTAATTGGGAACATCTCTTTACTGATGACCATGCATTCAGGTTTCTTGTAGTTTATATGTAATTTCTGCTTCCTTTAGCCTTTGTCATGTCCTTTCCGTGTCTGCTATCAACCCTGTATCATCTGCGTATTTTATACTGTTCAGATTGTGGTCGCCAATGACGAATCATGACAGGACTTCTAGAGCCCTAAGAAAGGTCTCGCTGCATAGGTTAATTAAATATGGTGAGAATACACATCTTCGTCTTAAACCCCATTCTATCTTTGTATATCTACTGAAATCGTAGCCTGTCCAGATGCAAGCAGTTAGCAGCCAGTACAGGTTCTTGATTAATGTCTTTCCCGAATATGTCAAGGTTGTCGAGCATCTCTAACAGATCTTTGTGGCATATTTTATCGAATGCATTGGCGTAGTAAATAAAACACAGGTGCACGTCCTTCTTAATCAATATTGCCCTCTTCGATAGCATTCTAAGCATACTTATCACCTTCCTTGTTCCAGTGTCCTTGATGAAGCCACACTGTTCTTATTCTGTCTCTGGCCTAACTCTGTTGTGCACTCGGGTGTTGAGTTTTATTATGTGACTCATTAAGCTGGTTGTTCGGTGGAGTTCACATTCCTTTGCGCCTGGGTTTATAGGCAGTGCTATGAAAACCGATCTTCTCCAGTCCTCCGGTAAATCGCCACTGTTGTAGATTTAATTTATTATTTGTGTAATTTTGTCTACATCGAAATCGTCTAAGGTTGTCAGCATCTCACCGTCTGGTCCTACTTATTTGTTTCTATTCAGTTTGGTCCCTGCAGCTCCCACTTTGTGTTATAATATTACTGGCCCGTCGGTGTTTCTGTGTATTGTTGGTTGCTCTCTCTCTTGTCGTGGAAGAGATCTATATATACTTCTCACTGCTGAAGTGCTTTCTCTTTATCTAATATGAATGTTCTATCCTTGGGTTTTATACAACCTGTTGAGGAGCATGTTTTTTTATGCTGTTAGTTCTCTTATTTTTATTAATGTCTCCTTTAGTAGTCATGCTCAATCTCTCGCACATTTGTCGTTGAGCCATTTCTCTTTAGCCTTTCTGCATTTGTTCTTTGTTTCCTTGGGTAGTTTGATTTTTGTATTCCGTTCCATGTCTTGGCATTTTTTACTATCTCTTTAGCATCATGTCGAGTATCTCATCTGTGATCTACTCATTTTCTCTTCTACGTCTGTGTTCCTTTTGGGGCGAGTGTGTTGTATTGCAGTCTGGGTGCAACTCTAGGCCTCTTCAAATCTCCGAAATTTCATCCTTACTTTAGATATAATCGGGAGGTGGTTGGTTCCACGGTCGATATGTTTTGCAATGAACAACTGCATTCCTGAATCCTGTTTATAGTTATATAGTCGATTTAGCTTTTCGTGTCAACTCCTGGGCTACTCCATGTCTATAGTCGTATTTGGTGTTTTTTAAATCTGGTGTTGGTTATTATCTGACTATTCACTGTGCATCATTGGAGTCATTTTCCTCGGTCAATGTGGTTTCCAAGTCCGAAGTTGCCAACTGTTAAATCTTCCTTCTCCCTACCAACTTTTAGGCAGCGCAAATATAGTGTTTTATCCCTGCCGCGAACCTACATTGCTATCTCGGGTCACGTGTAACGAACGACTTCCCTATGTGAGGTCTCTTTGATGTCTTTTAGATTTGTGTTACTTAAAAAGACGCGATCACATTGATATATAGCTTTATTACACAAACACACACACACACACACACACACACACACAGATAGATAGATAGATAGATAGATAGATAGATAGATAGATAGATAGATAATTATTTTAAGAGTTTTATTTTATTTATTGATTTGTTTAGCTTCTTTTTGTGCCATATACCATCACGACATTGGCGAGCATGACTATCCATAATTTCTTGCATAGAAAAATGTTAACACATCACTCAATAACTAATAAAACAACAACTTTTAGGCAAAATTCAACATTATTAATCAACATAGTCTCTTTCTTGAGTGATACACTGATTCCAACGCTTCTCTAACTATTCGAAGCAGTTTTTGTAGAACGATTTGTCTTTGTCCTTAAAATATACCTTAGTTTCCGATATCACTTCTTTATTGGGATTAAATCTTTTTCTCCTGAGCGTCCTTTTGAGTCCTTGGAGGGCAGACCTGGAAATTTGAGGGGATGCGAATGCGATTCGAAGTGTAATTCATGTAGTTCTGCAATCGTTGCCATTGACTTGTGACACGGTGTGTTGTCTTAGTAAAAGACCACTTTTTCTTTTTCATTTGAGGCCGCTTTTAGAAATTTCTTCCTTCAAATGCGCTAATAATATTATATAATATTCACTATTGATGGTTCTTCTTTTCTCAAGGTAATCGATGAACAAAATACCTTGTGCATCTCAAAATACGGAGGTCAAAACCTTGCTTGCTGATATTTGAATCTTTGGTCGATATTGACGTATTTCACCTGCTGCTGTCCACTCAACTGACTGCCAATTTGGCTCCGGAGCGAATTGGTGGATCCATGTTTCATCCAGTGTTACATATTTACGCAGAAAACTCATTCTTATCGCGTTAAAACAGTTGTAAACGTTGACGCGTTGTTGTTTTTTATCAACTGTGAGCAAATGCAGCACCCACTTTGAACACAGCTTTCTCATTGACAAATGTTCATGCAAAATGGGGAATACACTGCCTTCTGATGTATTCAACTCCTCTGCAATCTCATGTCACTTTAATTTATAATAAGCTAAAACGATTTTGTGGTTTGCAATTTTTTTTAATTTTTTTTTTATTTTTTTAGTGTTTTGGGCAACCTGAGAATTCAGCATCATTTGTGTCTCTACGACTGCGTTTAAAGTCAACATACCACCTATTAACCGTTGTTTCCGACGGAAAAGAGTCCAAATAACACTTATCAAGCCATTGCATTGCTTAACAATATTTCTCCCATCAGAAAGCAATGCTTTATCAACGCACGAAATTCAGATTTTCCATTGTTTTGAAAACTGGCAACAGTAATTTCACTTAAATACATGTAATATGTAAATTAATAATCCGATTGGGCCCAAATTATGTCACATGTCATTTGAAGATTATTATCTAATAGAAATCATTTGGATTTTATATTAGTGGCGCCATCTACATGCCATACACGCGACTTATTGAGTGATGTGTTATAAATGCAGAATATAAAGATTTGATGTAGGAAAATATAAGTGAGTTATTGTAAGAAAAATAAATAGCTTCTGTCTAGATAAAATACTGAATTCATATGTATCAAATTATAATTAATAATACTATTTTGTAGGCATTGAGGGACATTTTCTTTACAATTTATCAGGACATGGCCGATCACGGCTATCCATAACTTTTTCCTCTTGTTAATCTAAGGATTGTGTTTTAACCTTTTATCAACCATTTTTGACCTTGTTATACCATCCATTCGTAAAACATTTATTTTGTTAAGCGCTGTTTCTTCTGACTACTCGTGCTATCCATATGTGCAGCCTTTCTTTAATATATGTCCCAAAACTTTTACCTGGATCTTTTTGTACCCATGTTAATATTATCCTTAAAATTTTCTTGTTTCTTACTTGTTGTTTTTTGTATAGAAAAGATGAGGAAGGAAGGAAGGAAGGAAGGAAGGAAGGAAGGAAGGAAGGAAAATGAAAAGGTAAAAGATATGAAGATGGAATTTAAAAGAAATAATAAAAATGAGTAAAAAATGTAAGAGAAGCAATCAAAGAAGGAAAAAAGGAAAATAAAAGAAAGAATCAAAGAAAAAAAGAAAACACAATAAGCAAAATAAAATAACTATTCATTCAAAAATATTACTTGTTTTATCTGAAAATATTTTTGTAATTTTTTCTTACCATGAATTCAAAAGCAGTTTTCTGATGTTTTTACCTAAACGAAAAATACTTACTTTTCGATTTTTCATGTTTTTCCCCGAAAGTTATCGATTAAACATTTTAAAGTACATGCCTCCAGTGAAATTAGAAATCGGTTCTTCTTCTTCTTCTTCTTCTTCTTCTTCTTCGTTTATAGTACTTTAAAGAAAATGGCCAATCGTAGCTCTCCAAGCCTTTCTGTCTACTATTGCTCAAAGTAACTCATTCGTTTTACCCCCCATCTATGTCCTTGTTTTGATATAGCAACACTCAAACGCATATTAGAATATGTTAAACATGTGACATAGTTCTCTGTTGTTTCTCTTGCATTCCTCGAAAGAGACATGACTGACTGACCAGAAGATTATCCCGCAACAGGTTGCCATTGCTTTCTGCGGTAGACTGGTTGCCAGCAATCAATCTTATTATTTAACCCATAACTGGAGGGAAGAGACGGATTAATACCTTTTCCAAGGGTATTTGCACTCCTATGAGTGTTTAATTGTGTTTTCTTTTTATTCATATTTACAATCTCTTTCTATATATTTTCCTCTTTTCCTAATTTTTTTGTCGCTTTGTTCTTTTATGTTTTGTTTGTTTTGTTTTTTTTAATAGCAATTTTTGGATCGACTTTTATCTAGAAATTGATTAATTAGGATTATTTTTATCTAGTTTTGTTCTTTCTTCCTTTTTCTTTTTCTTTTACGTAGCATGTTTTGTTAAGAGTTGGATGATCATTTTCTTTCTCAACTTATGACTATTGTTGCTTTAAATAACTTTGAACACCAGTCATCATATTTTCTCCCTGTACCAAGTGACATAAATTGTGGAGTTTCAAGAGCAGCAACAACAAAACTATAAAGCAAGTGTAAGTTGAATAGAAAATAATGACATAATCAATACGCAGACATTTCACACTTCTCGGAACAAAAGATTAGGAAGGAAGCTTCTATCCATACTGAAAGTAATAACAGTGAAATTGAGAAATCTATTCCTGACAATTATTTTTGATAGAAAGATTTTATAAATGTTAAGTAGAACTGTCAATGAATTCCAAATATTCCCGTGTAAAGACAAGGCTATGATTATCATTGCCACTATCAATCACCCAAATTCAGAAGTCTATTCACTGATATCCGACGTTTCTTTAAGCTTTTTGTATGTTCTGTGAGTGTTAAATTCACTATATTATCTGTTCTCATTGTTCCAGAAACTTTAACTGTCCCTAATTTTGATATTTGATTACTACCATATAAGGGATGTCTACGGCTATGTCGTGTTGAATACACCGGTTCCCGTCCGATCACCGAAGTTAAACAACAGCGAGCCTGGTCAGTACTTTAATGGGTGACCCTTTGGGAATACCAGGTGCTGTAAACGTAAGGACCAAGAACGGTCCTCCAGGTTTGGGGGTTGGGTACAGGACTAACAAACCTGCCCTAGAAAAAACAGTTTGTTACAGCAACAAAAAGTTACTTCCCTATGCACCGTCTGGGTTTGATGGATAAATGATGATGATATAACAGACTTTCTTTTTTTTTCTTTGCGCAAAAAGTCTGTAATCGTCTGCCAAATCCCAGTCCGTGATTAAACCTCAACTGAGTTGTTCTCTACCCAAAGACAGAGTGCTCGATTGACAGTTTCTTGTTCGGGTGGAACAATGGCCCTGAATTCTTTTCGATTTCTTTATTTAAGGCGTCTTACCTAGTTCATTCCTCTTACCGGTGTTTTCTTATTTACTCCACAAAAAACCCCGACTATAATAAAACTAGCAGTATAGCCCGGCGTTGCTCGGGTGCAATGAAAGCTTTAAAACTAATCCATGGTCCTAGAGATCAGACTCAGCCTAAAGTATATTTGTGTGAAGTTTGGTGAGAATCGGATAAAAATTGTGGATTTGTATAAAGGATATATGAACAGATAAACAGACACACACAAACATCTTCCCTTTTATATATATATATTGGCGATTTTCTGCACTATTGTAAGAACTTCAACCTTGAAACTTCTGAATATCGTTTCTTATGTCTTTGTCTATGAGTGTATCAAATTTGATTAAAATCGAACCACTCCTTCTATAACCCGATTTATTCGAGTATCGATTTTCGATATTTATCGGGGATACCTCGACACAAAACCTAACTAAGAACACTCGCAGACGCTTATAGTGAAACTGTGTTAATTTTCAAGAAAATCGGTTCAGCCGTTTCGGAGACTATATGTAACGGACACACACACACACACACACACACAGACAAAGTTCCATTTATAAATAAGTTTAGATATATATAGAAAGAGAGATATAGAGATTAGTGTGTATAACATATACATATGTATATATGTCATGTATATGCATAAAATTATATATATATATATATGTAAGGCATCTATGTATGAGACAAATATATATAATACATATTTATTTATAATATATATATGAATAATATAAATATATATATATACATATATATATATATTTAAAAAAATCGTTCATAGTATATAATATGATTATTATATTATAGAAAAGATTACCGTTAAAATTATTCCGATTATATGCACCAACTTCAAAAAGTTAAATTCAGGCAAATAAAGTCTTTTCGATTATAGATGGACAAAAATCGGAGAATAAGGTATATAAAATTTGTATAATGAGGTAATTAAATGATAAGGTTGGAAAATTGTATGGTCTTTCAAAAGTAGATCCTCATACTAAGCACCTGGAGACTAAAGTAAGCCTTAGCTGTATTAGACACTTCATGCAAGGGGCTACATTTAAGGACAGGTGTAAACATGTCGATGATAAATGAAATGTTACTAGTTTTGTTTTGGGGGTAAGGAATGATGCCCGCCAGTCTTTTCCCATTGAGATGTGAGCGCTGTATCAGATGACTACTAAAAGAAATATGATCTTACATAGTGAGAGAGTGATTTAAACAAAACAACACGTAACAAGAAACTTAGATTAAATAGAATTTCATTAACTACAATTCAATAATGATTTTCGTCATAACCTTATCTATTATAATAAAGACGGAGTATATATATATATATATCAGATGAGATGAAAGATTTACTTCTCTAAAATTAACAAGGATTCCTCTATCCTAGATAACACAGATTTTTATGGGATTAAATCTAAAAATAAAACACCACCGAACGTGCAGTTATTTAAATTTGAGAACGACTTGTTTGCTCTAATTAACAAAATTAAATTCAGAAATATCACTAATGAACTACAAAAAAAAAAACAATCTAGATATACATATCGAAGTTTGACCAAACTGATAAACTTATTACAAAATAGAGCAAGACAAGCCAGCGTTATTTTATTACCGTGGAGAAATATCACAATGATATTGTCCGTAATATCAACAAAACTACAAAAAGATGTCTAGTAACAGGAAAACCAATATAAGCAGGTAAGCCAAAAATTACCAAGAAACTTAAAATAGATCACAGTCCCAATTTTACAAAAGCAACATGTATTCATCACAATTGAAGACCATAAACAGAGTTTAACAAACAACCCACAATACAGATTAATAAAGCCTTCCAAAAACTACCAGGAAAAATTAGCAAAACTATCCTTGAAAGAGTTTCTACATTAGGCACGAATCAATAGAAGAACAATTTATTGGTTCCCAAAAATAAAATATAAAATGGATTCCACATTCATTCGGTTTGATATTTGTGACTTTTATCCGTCAATATACAAAAAGCAACTAACCGCAGACTTAAATTTACCTAAACATTATTTTCTCATCAACGGCAAAAACATCAACATCATTAAACTGCCCCAAAAGTCTATCTTATTTTACGATGAATTCCTGTGGGTGAAAAAAAAACAACCCAAATTTCTGTATTTCTATGGGAGCGTATGATTCTGCAGAGGCCTGTGATTTGGTCGGAGATTTTTAGCTTTGAAATCTTAGGCTTATCTTCGATTTATGTAACACCAGACTTTACAGAGAGGACGGATTGATAATCTTTCGTACAACTAGTCTTCAAAAAAAGAACAAACTTAGAAAGAATCCAATCATATTTTTTAAAGACTACGATCTTAATATTACCACCATCATTAACGCTAAAATCGTTAATTTCTTAGATGTTATATTCGAACTGAGCAATGGTCTCTACAAACCGTAAACTAAGGTCTCACATAACCATAAATACATCAATAAGGAATCAAATAACACCTAAAATCATCAAAAATCTACAAAAAATGTATCCAATTTTGTTTAAGTACCAACTTTAGCAATACGGGATTATCTTCTGCCCAGTCAGTCATGTCTCTTTAGAGACATGATCGCCCACGCGTGTTTCACGTATAGCACTTGACTTACTGATAGTTCAACTGAGCAACGTAAATGTATGAATTTTAACTCCTTTAAAAATATTTGCCTGTGTATAGTGTAACCGGTCACCGAAAATTCAAATTTTCAACCTCTTCAAAAGATGACATTTGTATTGTGCAATACTGTATTTTTATTAGTGAAAAACTGATAATAAATACTCCCACTATACAAGATTATATACGGTAATAATTTAAGAAGTAATGTACACTAAGGATGTGCGTTGTGGCGCAGTGGATATCGGCTCGGAACGAGAAATCGGGGAGCCGAGTTCGAATTCCAGTTGAATTCATTACATTACGCGCAAATACCCTTGGGAAAGGTATTAATTCGTCTATTCCTTCCAGTTATGTTTTAAATAGCAGCACAGACTGGGTTCTATAGCCTTGGTCGGCAACCAGTCTACCGCAGAAAGCAATGTCAACCTACTGCGGGATAATCTTCTGCCCAGTCAGTCATGTCTCTTTCGAGATATGATCGCCCAAGCGTGTATCATGTATGACACTTAACTAACTGAATGTACACTATGGATATATTTCCTAATTTTGAAAGCAACATAGACTCTCTAAAACTACTTTGACTTCCGCTTGATACATGTTTATGTATTATTGAATGAAGTTAGTACTTCTTCTTAGTCTGCGTATGTCCTTTGTCTAATGTTGGTCTTCTCCAGATTATGCAGAGGAATCACCCATTATCCTAGTAGAGCACTGGTTGAATGCGTGTTGATAGTGAATTATTTTCGATTAATGGTCAGCCAAAAGTATCTGAGCGCAAGGGATTATAACGAACCCAACTGGAATTTGCATACGGCTCTCCAATTCCTCATTCATTACAACATTGCACATCAAAGTTTACAAGGCCAAATATTTCCCAAATGTATTCCCATCTGGATACTGACCAGGCTCAGTATTGCTTAATTTCGGTGAACTGACGAGAATCAGTATTTCAGCATGATATGGCCGCAAGCCAAATTCGTTACTAAAAAATAAATAGGAAAAGCGAGCATGTTTCGAATCAGAATTAAAAGCTTTTTACCACCTGCCGAAGTATATGATAATTGTGGTTTTAATGATATTTATTGCTTGGAGCGTCATCTCATTTTACCTTGATGTAAGCTTCTATCAAATATTAATCTTAACTGTCATTAACATCAGTATTTCATTTCACGTCTGAGTTTGTCTACATTACACTGAATACATAATTTTACAAATCATACAAAGTACATTTCTCTAAATAAAAGACAGTACACACTTCTTTCCCGTGGATGGCGGGGAATTTCACAAAGGTGTCCAATTTGACATAGACGTGCAAAAGACTTTGGCTAATGAAACAAAGGCAGTCATGTCTATCAGGATTAAGAGAACAAAAAAAGTAAAAAAAAACAAAAAAACACTCGCATAACTCTGTTGGGACGAAAGTTTCACGAAACGATTTTCTGATGAAATAAGAACGAATGAAAGATGCATAAATCTATTAATGTAAGGAATATTCAAAGGGCCACCGCCTTTTAAACAAGCGACGCATAAATTTTCCCGGTGGCGTCAGTAGTTTTCTTGTTTCTTAACTACCAACGGCACAAAATGTGTTCCTTAATATTCGCTATGAAGAGAAATCAACCCTCCTTTGTTGTTTCTGTTGTTGTTTTTGTTGTAATTGTTGTTGTTGTTGTAAACATTCTACTCCGAATTAATGGTGCTAAATGACTGTACAATGGCAGTAGATAGATTTTGCGATAGAACCCGAGGAGTAATGACACCGATAAGATTTCTCTTAGTGGTAGTGACTGAATTATACAGAGAAAACAGTGTTTACCAAATCTGATAAAAATATGTACGTTGTGGTGCAGTAGATATCGGCTCGGAACGAGAAATCGGGGAGCCAAGTTCCAATTCCAGTTGAATTCCTTGCATTCACTTACGCACAAATAATCTTGAGAAAGGTATTAATCCGTCTCTTCCCTCCAGTTATGGGTTAAATAACAGGACAGTTTGGGTTCTATAGCCTTGGCTGCCAACCAGTCTACCGCAGAAAACAATGGCAACCTACCACTGGATAATCTTCTGCTCAGTCAGTCATGTCTCTTTCGAGACATGATCACCCAGGCGTGCATCGCGTATGGCATTTAAGTGACTGACTGATTCTTTGACACAGTAATTTTTTTTATAATCGTGTAGCCCCAAGCAAGGGATTTTACTTCCACTGTTGTGCAGGGGGTTACATAGGAGGAATGTTATGGGAAGGAGTGAGAAATTGCAGGGGGTGTCAGGAAGAGAGTAGGAGAAGGAAGAGAGTGCTGATGAGAGTGAGGTGGACGAAGAAAAAAACATGAAAGAGAGGATGTAAGTTAGTGAGACAGGAGATGACTGTTGACTTTACATTTAAATTCTTGGAGATTATAGCTGTCGAGAAAGCAAGTATGCGGTAGGGAATTCCACAGGCGGGAAGTGCGAGAAAAGAATCTGATGGAGTAAAATTTGCGTTTACAATTTATTGGTTTCACAGTAAAAGTGTGAGACCTAGTTGCTAATCTTGTGGCTCGAGGAAATTCATTTATAGGGGCCACCAGTGAGCAGAAGCCGTGAAAGTATTTGTAGAAGAGACACAGAGAAGCCATACTGCGTCGGTGAGAAAGCGACTGTATCCTAGCTGCCATCGGGATCGATGACATTACAGATTTCCGTTAGATTTGGTCGAGGACACCTGAAACAGAGAAATCAGATGGTGCATTAGAATAGAGAAAGATGGCTACCAAAAACTAAAAATTATATGAACAAAAAAGAAAATTTTGCTAGAAACAAATGAAAAAAAATTATTAAGGAAATTAATACTGAGCATCCAGAAGAGACAACTTAGGTTCCTTGGACATGCAATGAGGGAGGAGAGCTTGAAGAACCTGATACTGACAGGCTAGATAGAAGGAAAAAGAGACAGAGGAAGGCAGCGGGTAACATATTTGCAGGGCCTGATCAGGTGAATGACGGAACGGGGGTTGCGAGGTGTAATTGGAGCAAACATACTAAGAGCCACCAAGGATATGGAGACGTGGATAACCATGCTCGCCTACGTCATGAAGGGACAAAGAAAAAGAAGAATATCGACCCTTTAATGTATTCCCAGGTATTTAAATTTTTGTATATGCTTAATTTTAGTATTCCCTGCCTGTAATTGGCATTTTGAGCTTCTCTTTTTAGTAATGATCAAACATTCAGTTTTCTTGTAGTCCTTTCTTTCCGCTTTCTTCAGCTACCTTCTCTAGGAGGTTTTGTAGTTTCATTTCCGTGTCTGCTATCAGCACTGTATCATCTGCATATTTTTTTTATAAGCGTTTCACCCCGAGCAAGGCATGTCACTGCCACTACTGCGCAGGGGGCTACATAGAGTGGAGAAAGGATGATTAAATATAGGAAATGTCAGAGGGTGGGTGATAGGCGGGTATGAGAGTGTTCTGAGAATAATTGGGAGTTAGTGTGATAGGAGGTGTCTATTGACCCTACATTTAAACACCTGGAGATTGTAGCTGTCGGGAAAGCAGACTTGTGGAAGGGAGTTCCACAGGCGGGAAGCGCGAGAAAAGAAGCTGTTGGAGTAGAATTTACGGTTACATCTTATTTGTTTAACTGTAAAAGGGTGGGACCTAGTTGCTAATCTAGTATCTCGTGTAAATTCGTGCTTAGGCGGCACCAGTGATCTAAGCTCATCGGAGCAGAAGCCATGAAAGTACTTGTAGAAGAGACACAGGGAAGCCACATCACGCCGGTGAGAGAGTGGTTGCAGCCGGTCTGCCAAGTCAGTATCAACCACGTTACAGATCCTCCTTTGTATTTTGACAAGAAGCCCAAGGAGAGCAGCAGGGGCACCCGACCAGATATGGCAGCAATATTCAATACACGGGCGGGTGGTAGATTTGTATATGTGCAGAATAGATTCAGGTGGGAAAAACTTCCGGGCCCTGCACAGAGAACCGACTTTCATAGCAGCAGACTTGGCAATGGATTCGATATAGTCATTCCATTTGAGGTCCGCCGAAAGTGTAAGGCCAAGGAGGCGTAGTATTTTACTCCCTGGGAGGCTAGTCTGTCCCATGCTAATGGGAGGTAGATGCGATTGTCTATGGTGGTTAGTTGATAACAGCTTCGTTTTAGAGGCATTGAAATTTACTAGCCATTTCCTACCCCAGGCCACTACGGATTGGTGGTCCTTTTCAAGTACGGCAGCGAGGTTCACTTTGTCGTCCACACCTGGTTTTTGATCGATGCGAGAGTAGATTGTTGTGTCATCGGCATACCTACCAACTTGGGATCTAATGGCGTCGGGGAGGTCATTAATGTAGATCAGAAAGAGCGTGGGACCTAGGATAGAACCTTGAGGGACGCCCGCGTTCGTATGGTACTTTTGGGAGGCATGCCCATTTAATACCACCTTCAATGTGCGGTTAGAGAGGAATGACTGGATGAGGTCAAACAGATGTCCAGTTATCCCGTAGCTCCGCAGTTTGCACAAGAGGCCAGCATGCCAGACCCTGTCGAACGCTTTGGAGATATCCAAGGCAACGGTTCGGGCTTCGCCATTCTTGTCAAGTGCCCGGTATATGTACTCCGTAATGGTCGTTAGCATATCAGCAGTAGACCTGGTGAAGCGAAACCCGTACTGTTTGTCAGAGAGAAGCCTGTTGGCCGTGAGATGCTGAATCACCTCGGCGTTGATAATGGCTTCGAAAACTTTGCCAAAAATCGGAAGGATACTAATAGAACGGTAATTGGAGGGGTCTGAAGGTTCGCCAGAATTCTTAAATATAGGAACTACGCAGGAGGACTTCCAACAGGCAGGAAAGCAGGAAGCAGATAGGCAGAGGTTATAGAGTTTAGAGAGGACAGAGGAGAGTTCTGGGGCACATTTCTTCAGTACTATGACTGGGATTCCGTCACCGCCGCTCGCTTTGTGTGGGTCAAGTTGTGCAATTCTCTTGGCGACCAGCGAGGGTGTAATGTGGACGCTATTTTGTTGAGCCTTAGTTCTGGGTGGGAAGTCTGGTGTAGGTATTCCTAACGAGTCCACTGTCGAATTGGTGGAGAATCTACGTGCAAAGCATTCAGCCTTGTCGGCTGGGTAGGTGAGAACTTCAAACTCATTGATTAGTGGGGGTATTGAAGTCTTGTTCTTGTTGAGCACGCTTTTGCAGAGACGCCAGTAATCTTTGGAGCCAAAATAAGAGGATGCTATGCGTTGCCTAATTCTGGTAGCAAACGCCCTCTTAGCTTCGTTCAGTACTTTTTTACACTTGTTCCGTGCTGAGGCGAAAATGCGCCTGTTTTGGTTCGACGAGCAGCTTCGATAGAGCCGGAAGAAATGGTTCCGGTGGGCAATGGCGGCCGAGCAAGCGGTTGAGAACCAGGGGGACGAATTTGATTTTAGTTGGAATTTCCTGGCCGAGATAAAAGCATCGATGCCAGCCTTAACCCAAGAGGAGACCTCGGAGGCACAGTCTTCGACATGAAGATGGAAGACGTTGTTCCAGGGGACGTCGCAGAGAAGTCTCGGAACGAGTCCCAGTCTGCTCTCTGGTAGCAGTATGATATTCTGCTGGTCTGGTTTTCTTGGCTAGAGTTAGCGCGGATTGAGATGTTGACGGAGACTACGGCGTGGTCAGAGTTTCCGAGGGGGCAGAGTTGCCTGGTAGTGCAGGAGTCTGTGATGGAGGTAAAGCAAAGGTCGAGTAAAGAGTCACTTCCGTTAGGGTTTTTAGAGGAACGCGTGGGGAAGTCCACCACTTGCGTTAGAGCTTGGGTTATTGAAAAATACATGGTGCGGATCCCAGCAAGGTCGGTGGCTGAGTTTTCAAGCCACTTGGTGTGGTGGGCGTTAAAATCGCCAAACACAAATATATGGGCAGATGGGTGAGAAGAAATGGCCCTGTCGATATTAGTAGAGATGCAATCAAGTACCGTACAGTCAGAGGAGAAGAGGGAGCGGTAGAGGAAGAAGAGATAGCTAACCGAGCTTAGAAGTGAGAGACGGAAGCACTTGAAGGAATGATCCAGGGATTCAAGAGATGTGACTCTGGCTAGGGGGAGTTGTTCGCTGACATATACACCAAGCCCATGCATATGGACATTGGAGTCTTTCCTAAAGAGGGGAAGGTAACTAGGAACGAACAGCACCGAAGAGGGGATAGAAGAGTCAAGGTTAGTCTCACATATAGCTAAGATATCGGGTGAGTTAGTTAGAAGGAATGATTCTACACTATTAAAGTTACTGTGAATACCTCGTATGTTTGTGAAGGAAACGCAGATAGGTTTGGGCGATTTATGACTAGCTGGTTTAGTCTTGCTGTTTTGTTTGTTTAATTTCATGCTAGTTATAGTTGTGGATAGAGAGAGGTCTAGAGTAGGGTCAGATGGTCGTTAATTGCAGCAGGTAAAGGATGGTGAATGGCGCTGCCTGCATCATAATGTGGCCTCAGTGTTGCCCATCGGAAATTCCTGCAGGGAAGCCGGTCCATGCGTGAAATGGCACTACAGGAACCCCGATATTATTCAACTGTTGATCAGAGCAGCCTCTCAAGACGCTACGCAAGAATTCGGGCTCCTAACTACCAGTCGGAAGCAGCAACCAGGAAACTGCCAACCCGGTACCCTCAGAATGAAGAGACGTTGCCGCCATACTCACCAACTGCAAAAAGCTTCCAGCCGAACCGACATCAAGACCGAAAAAGAGAGAGATGAACCGGGAACCCCTTCCTAAACAAGAAACAAGGCGATCACCTCTACTCCTGTCCAAAAGAAGGGGGTGGAGTGTGAGACCGGGTGATAGTAGGTACTATCTACTCCAATTAAAAAAATAAATAAATATGTGACTGAAGTTTACTAAGTTTTAACTTGTATAAGTTGAAACTAAATTTGATAATTAAAAACAATTTACACAGAGTCGCAGTGCATTACAAGAACGACTAGTAGAGAACTTAGGTTAGTAACAAAACAAGAACAAAAATTATACAAAAAAGATAAGAACCAAAGGAATAAAAAAGAAAAAAAATTTAAAAAAATACAGCAAAATAACATCAGACTCGCTAAAACTTACCAGTTGCAGGCTGACTGACAGAAAAAAAGTTAAGAAAATTTCAAAAATTATCTTCATTTTGTTTTCCCCATTCAGTTCTGGAAAGTTTAAGCAGCCCCTAAGTAAGCAGTAACAGGGAGTAGTGTGAGGGTAGAATACATTGAAGTGGGAGGGGGGAACACCTCAAAGCCATGTTTCCAGTTAGCAAGGGAGAAAGAGGAAGAGGGAACAAAAAAATAAACAAACATGGCCGGTCTTTACTCAGAATTCCTACGTATAACCGAAACCCTATATACTAAAACTAAATTTGATAATTAAGAACAATTTACACAATCATAGTCGCAGTGCATTACAAGAGCGACTAGTAGAACTTAGGTTAGTAACAAAGCAAGAACAAAAATTATACAAAAAAGATAAAAACCAATGGAATAAAAAAAAAATTTCAAAAATTACAGCAAAATAAGATCAGACTGGCTAAAACTTACCAGTTGCAGGTTGACTGACAGAAAAAAGTTTATAGTTCAGATTGTGACCACCGATGATGAAGTCTAGCATGACTTCCAGGGCTCTGAGAATAGTCTTTCTCTCCAAGTTTAATAGATCCGGTGAAAAGACACATCCTTTTCTTACAACACTTTCTATTTTTGTATATATGTTGAACTCGTCTCCTGTCCGTACGCAGGCGGCGGGCTACCAGTAGAGTTTGTTGATTACTGTAATGTCTTTCCCAAATATGTCTAAATTGCAGAGCATTTCTGACATTTCTTTGTGGTGTACTTTGTCGAATGCCTTCGCGTAGTCGTCTATAAAACACAGGTACACGTCCTTCTTCATTTGTATTGATACTTCTTAAAGCTTTCTAAGCATAAATAACGCGTTTCTTTTTTAAGTGTAAAAGCAAATATAAATATCATTCGTTTAAATATTATGGGAATTTTTGTTATGAATAGTCAATTTCTTGGCAGAAGATTCTCAAGTTTTAAGCAGCACAACATGGTGCAGACTTGGAAGAATGGGGTTGGTGTTTTGGGATTTCATTCCAAAATTAGCAATGAAAAGATTATAAGCTGGCTGCACACGAAATCATGTGCAGTTCAGAATTATCAATAGTGAGCAGTAAAAAGCAGTTGTTTTTGTGTTCTTTGAAACATGAGTTCTTTTAACTTTTCTAAAACATGTCAATAAAAACATGTACAGATCTGACAAAAATTATACTCACATAATTACTTTACTGATATTGTTCATTGCTTCATATGTCAAGATGCAAATGGTGGCGGTTTATTGCTTGGTTTATGGGAAAGAATAATGTTTTTCTGATTTTAACAAAGACCCAGCAAAATCTATCCAGAAGCAGGTAGATGTGGCTAGCCATACTGATGAGCTGTGATACAGCGAAACAGGCTTGTATATGGACGACTAATATCTATATCTATATATATATATATATATATATATATATATATATATATATATATATATACTAACGGAAATTAATTAATATACATTCGAAGGTGCACATATGTATAGTATTATTATTCAGGTGGTATTTAAACAGTGCTCAGTGTAGTCTAAATAGAGCTATATATATATATTTACTATAGTCATCCGCAGATAGATCTGTTTCGCTGTATTACAGCTCATCAGTACGGCTTAGACTCCAGTCGCTTCCTAACTTAGGATTGAAACCCGACCGAATTAGCGTCAGTCGGCGATTCTACTCCTAGGCCACGAGCGTCCAGTAGACGAAGGCAGGCTTTTTAGCGCGTATAAACACGCCTAATAACTAGAGTGCTCCAATTTATTATCGAATGAGCGGTGCATAAATGCCGGAGTAGCTACTGTTTACAAAGTCTACCACTATTTATACTTATATTCATATATATATTAATAAATTTACATATTCTCCTAAGTAGATGGCATGAATCAGAGTTTCATGCCTTTTGCAAACATGAGGTAAATTTTTCAAACTGACAGCTTAATAGATTGAAATTGAAATTCACTCGATCTTCATGGGTATTACATCTTATAAAATTAAATTACTGCTTTTTACTATCAAGAGTAAAATTATATTCTAAAATTATATGTCATGATTACGCTCCTTTGATATCTTCTCTATGCATTTTAATATTTTTTTAATTTAGATTTTAATTTTAAATGTTAAATTTAAACTACTGTTTATAATTAAAAGTTTTACTCTTGTTATTAAAAAAGCAGTAACTTAATTTATAAGATTTAATTCCCAAGAACATCATGTGAAATTAAATTCAAATCTATCTATCTATCTATCTATCTATCTATCTATCTATCTATCTATCTATCTGTTGCTCTTTAACACCTATGTCTGTAAAAGTGACGAGGATGGACGTTGTGTAAGTATTTGTTTGTTTGATAGATTCGAGTAGGCGTCTGCATTTTGCAGTCTAGCCTGACTGGAGTTGAGCTCAGATGTAGATCAACATTTTAGAACGCTAACGACGCCTTGAAATTTTTTATTTAATAATATATATTGACACCCCACAAAGTCAGGGATCAGTTTATGTATTGATTATAATATAGAATCGATCACCCCACTTTATATTATCTATATCTATATATATTGCCCTCACCCTCCCATACTAATCTAATAGAGACATTCTACATTGTTATCTATATCTATAAAAGTCACAAAGGTGGACGTTGTGTAAGTATTTGCTATGTAAATTCATCATATGTTTTTTTATTCTTATTATTCCTTAAACTACCCGACTAAAACCGGGCTAAACTGCTAGTATATATATATATATATATATATATATATATATATATATATATATATGTATATATATATATATATATATATATCCGAGTGAATAAGGAACAAAGAAAAATTTACAAGGTTCAAAATATTAATTTAAAACAGTGCTTTATAGATAATATAGAGCTGTGAATATTTATTATAGATTCGTTTATGCTACCGACCAGTGTGTCTAGGTGTTTTTGGAATTTAGGTTCGTTTATTCTCGCCAAATAGAACAAAAAAAGAGACTTTTCATTCCTTTTCAACCCACCTGATGAGACAATGTTATTTCAATGTCGAAACAAAATGTACACTTTGTAGTGAATAAAAATTTGTACATGTTCTAAACTACAATTTATAATATATATATATATATATATATATATATATATATATATATATATAGTTTAGAATATCTACACATTATAATCTACTACGAAGTGTAGATTTTGTTTCAACATTGAACGGACAATGTCTCATCAGGTAGTGTCCTTTCAATGTCGAAACAAAATGTACAATTTCTTAGTAGATTATAGTTTGTACATGTTCTACACTATAATTTATAATAAATATTCATAGCTCTATTTTTATATTGAGCCCTGTTTTAAATTAATGTTTTGAACGTTGTTAATATTTTTCGTTCATTATTCAATTGGATATTTATATATATATATATATATATATATATATATATATATATATATATATATATCCTTCATAGCTTTCAATCATTTTATTTTGTCTTAGTCTTGCCTGATGACTGTGATAAAAAATAAAAAAATAATTCTCTTGTGGAAACATTGCCGATTGGTCATCAAAAATAGGTAAGTTCACAATATTTTTTCTTTATCTGTAGCAAGTAACATATTCGCAAAGTTTTACTCGTTAAAAACAAAAAAAAAGATTTTAAAAAAGAAAAAGAGAGAGAGCCATTGAGTGGTTTTCATCTTAATCCTGTAAATCCTTGATTATATCGTTACGTGCCAATACCCGTGAAACCTTACAACAGAACACAACCTACTTTTAATTTCAGATTATAACATTTGTGAATTTCGCCGTCTGGAAATCTCTTAAGACTATAATTGGCTTGCTGTCTGAATTAAAGAAAGTTTCTGTCGCCAAACAATCAGAATCAAAAGTATAAAGAATTGCAGGAATTTGTATACGTTTGTACTTATGGACTTTAAAATAATCCTATCGAATGATTCAGAATCGTTCCGTCTTTCTTTCACTTCCGGCACAAATTCTACTTTTCCATTCACCGCAAAAAATTAAACCAGATATTAAACATAGAAATGCACAAATATTAGTTGATAAAATCATTATATATATATATATATATATATCTTTTATGAAGGTTTCATTTAAAATGACAAATTTTTCATGTGATCTTATATTTTTTCTTTTCAGATCATAAATTATATAAAAATTATCCGAACTTTTTATTTCTCCATTCACGTTTATATATTCAATTCAAAAGTAAAATAAAATTCACTTTTGAGAATGGCAGCTAAAAGCACAGCCGAAACAGTTTGAAGAAATAAAACACACGGTCAATTTTTATACACTTTATGTTGTGACATAAGATCACATGAAAAATTATATTAAAAACGTAACCAAAGCACTAGCATCATGTCTATTTTTAAACATATATTTTTAAACATATATACATATATATATATATATATATTTCTAAACATATAATGCTAAATATAAGAGACAATGAATGTCTATTATGTTTAATCATGAGCCATCTTCAGAGAGGTTATAAGCATGGTAACACAATAACATCTACCATCAGCGACGATTTTATCTTGCGTTGACATAAAACTCCGCTAAGCAACGGCAATAGTTACCAAAAATAACAAATGCAGTTCTTAAATTTGCAATGCGGTTCTATGAATTCACACCGCGTGATAGCGCGAAATGACAACAGAACCATATATTCAAATGCAATGTAACGTGTTATGACCAGATTTAAACGTGATTTTATTACGTGTGGGTTGTTTGGATTTAATGTAGATGACCTCCAATATCTGAAGCTTCTTTTTACTGTTTGTATGAATGAGGATCATTGTATTGTTGACTAAAATATGTCTGGTATTACCTACATGTATGTAATAACCTCTCTTGTTATAACCTCCTTGAAGATGGCTCATGTGAGCCGAAAGCTTAGAACCAACTTAATAAAAAATTATCCAAATGTTGGAGATTTTTGTCTATATTTTCAACTGAAATTAAAGCCAAAATACGACGTTTAGAACAGCTCATGATTAAACATAATAGACATCCATTGTCTCTTATATTTAACAGAATATATTTAGAAATTATTTGCTGTCTCGATACACTATATATATATATATCCAAGTGAATACAGAAGGAAGAAAATATTAACAACGTTCAAAATATTCATTTAAAAGAGTGCTCAATATAGAAATCGAGCTATGAATATTTATTATAAATCATAGAGTAGAACATGTACAAATTATAATTTACTACAAAATGTACATGTTGTTTCGACATAAAATAATGTTTCATCAGGTAGTTAATAATGATGGTAAGAAACGTTTTTTTTTCAAAAGAAAATTAAAACATCTCAATTCCCCTTTATTTTTATAAAGTTTTTCTTACCAAAATTACGACAGAAGGTACAAATAATAAAGAGGAAGTGATTTTTTTAATTTTCTTTTCAAAAATAACGTTTATTACCATCTTTATTAAGAACCTGATGAGACATTGATCTTTCGATGTTGAAACAAAATGTACATTTTTGTAATATATTATAATTTGTACATGTTTTTAACTATAATTTATAATTCATAATATATATATATATATACACACACACACACACACACACACACACACACACACACACACATATATATATATATATA
This sequence comes from Ascarosepion bandense, assembly GCA_037127315.1. Classification (NCBI taxonomy): domain Eukaryota; kingdom Metazoa; phylum Mollusca; class Cephalopoda; order Sepiida; family Sepiidae; genus Ascarosepion; species Ascarosepion bandense. The sequence goes on from JBBBDQ010000256.1 coordinate 9,708,805, forward strand.
TATATATTGTGTGTATTTGAGCAACAATCTCTTTTTTATACAGGTTTCATTTAAAATGACCGACAACATATTATCATTAAGTTTTTATATCATGTTTCATGTGTTCTTATTAATTATTTTGTTTTGGAAATCAAATTATATAAGCATTGTCCAAAGGTTTTGAGCATTCGAGCGCTTTCGGCTATATTTTTAGCCATTATCAAAAATTAATTTTGTTTTACTTTTAATCAGGTCTGAATGCTGCTAAAGAACTAAAAACAACCATAATGTCGTCATCCGATGAGCAGATAAATCAAACACTTTGAAAATCAAATTACCCCACAAAATTACAAGATTTCATCGACGATTGATCCAAATTCAAAAGATTAAATAAGAAGCCGACTGAAACTTTTAAAACCTATGTTAATAAACTCATAACATCGAACAATGCCGTTGAAGAACCAATGAAAATTATAAAAATTATTGGTGATTATCAAACTGGTTACTTATATGGTTATGTGAAAATACATAAACATGGATGCTCCTTACCGCATATAATTTCTCAGATTCCAACACATTATGTATCAATTATCAACATTCCTTAATGGTATCGTTATTCCATAACTTTCTACCAATGATTATATTAATTCAAACAATGAAGTCCTTCAAATTTTTAGATCTGCTACACCAAACAATGGCACCCTCACATTGCTTGATGTCGAAAATATATTTACTAATGTACCTGTTGCTGAAACTATTGACATAATAATTAACTCTGTATATAAGTATTATTAAATCTCACTCCTATCCATCAATTTCAAAATTCTTAAAAAATATTCCTTGCCTGCATCACTAAACTACCTTTTTGCCACCATCAAAGCAATATTTATACGCAAACTAATGGTGTACGCATGGGAAACGCTTTTAGTCCGTACTTCTCAAACTTTTATGTCTCGCGTTGAAAACATTGTTTTTAAAAATATACTAAACAAAAATATATGTTCGATACGTTGATGATATTTTTCTTTTAGCTGACAACAAAAACCAAATCGATCATCTTAAAACTAGTTTTAAAAAAATTGTATCTTCATCATCACAAATGAGCTTAGCCAAAAAAGCAAAATCCCTTTTCTGGATGTTCTTGTAGATTCTAGTAATAACACTTTCACAACTTTAATATATAAAAATCCCACAAGAAAAGTTCTTGTCATCTTAATTCGATTAGCCAATGTCCTCTTCGAAACAAAATTTGTATTATTAAAATTTTCCTTACTAGACCGTACGAGAATTCATCCCCAACAGCGTTTCTTCAAAGAACTACACAGTTTGAAACAAATGCTTGTTAACAACGGCTTTTCAAATTACTTACTTGATTACCATATCAAAGATTTTCTTCGTAACGTAACCAATGGCAACCACGAGAAGAAAACAACAACATTGATATTTTTCACAAAAATCAAATACACAATAACTAGAGGCAAGACGAATTTTCACTTCTAAATACCATACAAAATTATGCAATACTGACCAATTTAAACAAGGAAATTAAATTATCAATTATAAACAATTTTAAACTGCCAACCTCATTATCAATAACAATAATTCACCTGCAAAATCTAACCTGCAGAGAACCAGTGTCATTTACGAATTTAAGTGTCCTTTTGAGAAATGTATTCCTCAACTATCCAAATCCGTAAACTACTACAGTGGCTATATCACCACAAAATTGACGAGGAGATTAATATTGCTCCTTTCCTACAATAGTTTCACCCGATCTCATTTAAATACACATCAACCTATCCTTCCAGGATCTATCCGTGATATACTTGTTGATATTACTGTAACACCCCAACGGACGGTCCGAACAATTTCTCCGGCGGTCGTTCTCCACGCTGTGATGTTTGCCGGGAGTTTGTTGAAAAAGTCGGAGCCTCAAGCTAGGGGTTCAAGATTAAACTACAAGGAACGAACTTCCACAACTTGGATGAGCTGAAACGATGCTTTATTTCGTTTATAGTTAGCCTTTTCGGTTGGGGCAGGCGAATGTGACACACAGCTCTAACTCTAATTAACGGAGATCGAATTCCGAACTGACCAACTCAAGACGAACGGAGGTTGTACTTCAAGCACACGCCCGCGGAACTAACTCAACTCAACTCATCTGACTCGGAAGAATTACCTGTATTTATTTAAAATTAATCCGGAAATCCGGAAATCCGGAAATGTTTTGTACCACTGGAAGATAAGCAATTGGCGGCCGTAAGTCTGAAATTTCAGGGTTCTTCATCATCATCATCCTTTTTTTCTTCTTTCAAACACAACAACAATGTAAATAAATGTTTCTAAAATGTTTCTGTTTTTTCTCAAAAAAAATATTTTTTTCACCATTATCCTTTTTTATTTTTTTCAAAACATATTTTTGCCGTTGTTGTACACACTCACTTAGTTTTTCTCTCTCTCATTTTTTTTTTTTTTGCAAATAGTGCTTTTTTTAATAATAACACAATACATACACAATAGAATCATCCACATGCAAAAGAAAATTAAAAATAATGGAGGCATTACTAATAAAAAAGAAAAATCCTACACTTAATAACATCAATTATGAACATGGTAACAATATACCTACCGTGTTCGGAACTTAACATACCCAAGACTCTATATGCATACACTTTACGCATGTTCTTGATAATGGCTAAAAGAATAGCTGAAAGCGCTAGAAATTACAAAATCTTTGAACAATTCTTATATAATTTGAGCTCCGAAAAAATGTGTACGTACACATGAAAAATTATTTTAAAAATTTAATGATAATAATATCTGTCATTTTTAATAAAACATCTATCTATCTATCTCACTCTCTATCTCTCTCTCTCTCTCTCTCTCTATATATATATATATATATATATATATATATATATATATATATGTATGTATGTATGTATTATGAATATATCTTTATTAATCCAACATATTTCATTACTTAAACGCTATTTTTAGTCAATAATCTTAAAATTATTTCGAACTTTTGTTCTCATCTAGGTTGATATAGGTGTTATAATAGACACAACATTTCGACCAAGTACTATCTGGTCATCATCAGGAGTCCATAGATTGGCTGATGTGGATTATCCCGTTGATTATAACGAAATATCCCTTCAAATCAATTATTGTTCTTTCACGTTAGAATTTGGTACTCTCACTACCAAGTCCAGGGATCGAACTCATGACTAATAGATGATACTAACACATGTATAACCAACTACTATATCCATTAGGCCAAAGGTGTATTTAGTGGTGCATTTTTGGAGCCTTTTGTATTCAGTGTCAGATGGATTTTAACAACTGGATTATGTTAGTGGGTTCGTGACACTTGTCATAATTTGTATTCATTTCTGAGATGAGTAATTTTTTCAATAATTTTGGAATTATTTCCAACTTTGTTCTCATCTTGGTTGATATAGGTGTTATAATTATACATATTTGAGTAGATGCTTTATTTATTAAACAGTATATTCATTTATTTTCATTTGAAGCATTCGAGAAATCTTATTAGAAATAAGTGCGTTCTTCTGCCATTTATCGGCTATGCAGACTGACCTTTTCTAATTACAAAAGAGATATTCCTTTGTTATGGTGACATAAAACATTAAACAAACCAATGCCTTTATCCACTGGGTCATGTGTCCTCGAAGACAACATTGTTGGTTAATTCCAGTGACTTGATCCAAAAAGTTGTGGGTTCAATACTTGGCTACAGCAGTTGTGAATAAATAACTTGAGAGTTGAATTAAACGTAGATAACTAAAGTATCGAGAAGTTTTATGATTTATGGAACGAGAACAATATACCCCAGTAACCGAATAAAGGGTTCGGTTTGAAATTCCAATCTCCGAGAGAAGGCTAGAGAGTACAATGACCGAAACGTCGTGAATATGACAAACAATATGACAACAGTACAAACAATGTATTATAATATATATGTGTTTGTGTGTGAAAGAGAGAGAGAGAGAGAGAAAGAAAGTGAGTGTGTGTGTGTGTGTGTGTGTGTGTGTGTGTGTGTGTGTGTGTGTGTGTGTGTGTCTGTGTGTGTCTGTGTGTGTCTGTGTGTTGGTGATGATTCTGTAAAAATTCATCTTGAAATACATGTATCTGCAAATAAAATAGCAATGAACGAAATAACATAGAAATTTTTTATGCCGACACTTCTTTCATTGAATAGTCTGGAATAATGGTAAGCAAGCACGTGTGGTTAGATCAATTAGTAGTAGATTTGATACTTACTTGGTGCCCTATAATTTTGTCCTTGTGCCGCATCTAAACTGAGCTTAGAAAATGACTATATTTTCACTGTTTAATTGGTGGAAGTCTTGAATATATATATATATATATATATATATATATATATATATATATATATTGTAATAGTTGTTATAATGGTTTATAAATTCATAGTATCACTACACCAAAATTTCGCGTTTCAAAGCTACTTTACGTGCTTCTCATCTCATCGAGTTCCACAAATTTGTGACAATATATATATATATATATATATATATATATATATATATATATATATATATATAGTTGACAAGGAAGATGTAATTATTTTTATTCAGAAACTTAATTTTTCTTCGTTTAGTACAAAACAAAAAACACCAATGATGCTGGAAAGACTAAATAAAATATAAAATTTAAATTTCTTTCTCTGGCATATAATAAAAATATTTAAAAGAAAATTTGCTGATAATACGTACATGAAAACATCATATATATATATATATATATATATATATATATATATATATATATATATTTGTTATTCCAATGTGCCTTCTAATATCGATGTCACATTTACCGCAATTTTAAAAACTTGCTTATTATCATATCAAGCGTCGGTGCTTGCAGTTTAAAAAGTGGGAGAATGTAAATCAAATCTATAATTAAGATATCAGTTGTTGAAAATATTACATAGAAATGCGAAGCCATATTGGAATAGCAAAACAAACAACGTATGAAAAAACAAGAATGGTTCATTAGAAATAAAAAAAATTGTACTGAAATGCTCTGCAATATCAAACTTCTTCTATACCAACGAATGCTGAACAATTTAGAGATTACACACACACACATATATATATATATATATATTTATATATTAATTCCTAATAGAAGCAGCATTTTCCTGAGTCAGCGTATGCAACAAATAAATCAAAAGTCAAAAGAAAACGCTTACTTTCCATCATTTACCACATCTTATAACATAAAAATATACTGCACATGAAAAAATTTCTTCGTGTAAGAAATATTACGTTTTTTAAATATTTGATAATTTCAGTCGATCTTATGAATATTTTATGAGTTTTTTTTTCCAGTAACCAACAAGTTTTTGTTCATAGATACTTTATTGAAAATAAAATTAATTTCATTTCTTTGGCATAAGAAAACCTGTCAGTAGACGAAACTCGTAGACGAAAATATAGTTTTCCTCTTGTTTTACATATATATATATATACAGAAATATATATATATTTACAGAAATATATATATATATATATAAGTGAAAACGAGACAAAATAATTTAAAAGCTACTTACTCCTAAGATGTTCTGCTGTTGTAGTAATCCAATAACTAGTTTCATTAGCGTGGTTTAATACTATATGTAATCATAACAACGTAATATCACATTAGTTAGTAGAGCTACCGGCTCAATTAGTTTATCGCACTTCCTATCTCTCTCTCTCTCTCTCTCTCTCTCTCTCTCGCTTTCTCTTTCTCCCCCTCTTTTTTTGTTGAAATGACTATTCTTATTTTATTTGTATTTAAGATAATTTTTTTAAAAAATCGCTTATCGAATGGTAATTATTTAATTGATATTATTATTTTATTTATACATATGAACAAATCCCCTTTTAATAAACTTTTAAAATTAATTTAATTTAATTTAAAATTTTTAAATTTTAATAACTCAGTTCATTATTCACATCTTTCTATTAGTTTTGATTTTTTTCTTATATTTTTCCAGTTTTTGAATTCGTCGTCTCACTTCTTTTTTCTTTTTCTTTTGTCCTTTTTTTTCTATTTATTTTCTTTTCGGTTTTCTCTTTTTGATTTCTTCCTGTTTAAAATTTGATATGTTTGGATTTCCACGTTGAAACATTCAACTAACGAATCATAAATACACCGTTCATTGAAATCTTATTACATCCCCCAATCCACTTAATTCTTCTCTTTGGATGATCTTGTTTTTATTTCTTCAATTTTATTTCTTTATTTTTAAACTCTCTTTATCTATATATATCAAAAAATAAATTAAACACATTTTACTGATTGATGATTGGGTTTTAACACCGAAACTTCATAGGTATCATGTGGCAGTATGCCATTATTATTATTATTATTATTATAATTATTATTATTATTATTATTTCCATATATTTATGCTATATTTTTGTATTGAGCACTTATAACGTAAATATCTAACTGGGGAACCTCTAGTCATATATATATATATATATATATATATATATATATATATATATACATATATAAGGCAAGATGTTCGTGTGTCTGTCTGTCTGTCTCTCTGTCTGTCTCTCTGTATGTCCTTTATACAAATAAAAAAAATTCATCCAGCTCTTACCAAACGTCACACAAATATTCTTTAGATATTTGAGCAGGTCATGGGTTAATTTTTTTTCCGATTTTCCCTCAATATCGGAAATCGATTCCCCGATATTCGATCAGGTCTGATCAAGATCAGGATTTCAGCTCTTTTATCGTGGTTCTTGCTGCAGTATTTGCTCTAACTTTGTAAAATTATAGTTTTAGTCTCTAACATTAGTAGATCTTCTGAGACGACTCATTTTCCGGTTATCGGAAATCGATACCATCGCTATTCTATCGAATCTGATCAAAAACCGATATTCAGCCATATATAGGGCTCATTTTCTCCAATTTTACTCCCGATGGGTACGATAAGTTTTCATGAACTTACTTAGGTTAGTTTATCTTTGGATGACTTATTTGACTCCGATATTGGAAATCGATATCCCTATATCCTATCGGTTTTGATCAAAATAAGGTTTTCAGCCCTTTTATTTTAGTTTTTACTTCGAGTTTTGCACTAATTGGTATAATTGTAGTTCTTAGTCTCAGCCATGATACCATTTACTCAGGGGATTTATTTAGCCCTCAAAATTCAGTTTGCAACGGAAATCTTATTTGACATCGATACCGGAAATCAAAATTTGGCTTACATAGATTTATTTTTCTTTCAGTCTACGGTTTTGCTTTGACTGGAAACAACTATTGCTTTTTAGTTTTTCATGCCACCGTCAAAAGTGTCTGAGCTCCATGGACTAATTTTAAAGCTTTTATTAAACCCAAGCAACGCCGAACTATACTGCTAACATATATATATATATATATTCGTCATCCGCAGACAGATCTGTTTCGCAGTATCACAGCTCATCAGGACGGTTAGACATCCGATTGCATTTACTCAGGATTGAAACCCGACCGAATTGGCATCAGTCGGCAATTATACCTCTGAGCTATGGGCGCTCGGTAGAAGGAGGCAGACTTTTTAGAGTATGATGTATCATACGCCAGTAGTGCTCTAGTTCATTACTGAATGAGCAATGCGTAATTTACTTATATATATATATATATATATATATATATATATATATATATATATATTATATATATATATATATAATATATAATATTATATATATATATATGTAGTCATCTGCAGACAGATCTGTTTCGGTGTATGACAGCTCATCAGTACGGTTGGACTCCGATTGCTTCTAACCCAGGATTGAAACCCGACCGATGTGGCGTCAGTCGGCGATTCTACCTCTGGACCATGGGCGCACGGTAGAAGAAGGTAGACTTTTTACCATGTATATTATCACTATACACGCCCAATAGGCAGAGTGCTCTAATTCATTAGTGAATGAGCGTTGCGTACATGTCAGGGTAGCTACTGTTTTTCAAAGTCTACCATTCTTCCAGAGTGCTCAATCAGGGTGTGAGAGCGTAAATAGTCATCCGCAGACAGATATATATATATATATATTGTGTGTGTGCGTGTGTGTGTGTGTGTGTGTGCATGTGCGTGCGTCCTCTGACGTGCGATAAAAATATGCATCAAATAATTTAAATCTTATCTTAAATTTCTCAGTCAGCATTTATTTCCTTTTGTATCTGATTCCTATGACATTTATTATGTTGGACCCTCTTCTTTTGCAGCAGCGACCCCATTTAAGTGTACTACTAGACTGAGTGCACATTCATTTTTAATGTTTTTCCCTCGTATTTAGTGGAACTCATTATAAATAATAATTCAAATTCAAATTAAGTTCAATATCAATCGTCGTTTACTTTCTCCTTAAACCCTGTTTTCTTTTTCTGTCAATTCAGCAACGTTTTCTCAATACCATTCGGTCTCAATAAGCCCTCGCATCTTCGTGGCTTTATCGCCTTTGTTGGTGTGAAATTATTTAAAAACGCTTTCAATTGATGGATATGTATTTATGTTTAGTGTGATAGTTGTTTAGTTTTCCACTTTATAAGATCGACTGCCTCTTCTGTGTATATCTATCGTGATTAATCACTTTGTCATTATTGCTGTTTATATTTTTTTATTGAATGTGTGTGTTTTTGTTTTTTGTTTTTTTTTTGTTTTTTTTGGACGCCTTTTTCTCTTCTACACCTACTTTTTATTTTTCTTTGTTTCTTATGTTATTACGTTATTTTTCAATGTATAAACAAAGTATGTCTATTTAACCGTACATTTCAGTGCAAACGGTCTTTGATTAATGACATTTTGTGATCATAATTCACTACCACCGGCCTTCCCTACATTATAATTCTCACTGGTATATTTTGCATCGACTCTCTTGCAATATTGGCCTCTTGTATGTCGTTGAAAGGTCATGGTTTTTGCTTTTACAGCAGTCTAAGCAAACTGAATTGAAAGCAGATTTTTCCCTCGTCGATTGTTAATTATTGGTTTATAGTTCGAATTGCTTTAAAATGACAGATTTACCAGCAGGTATCGTTTGTGGAAAGCAAACAGTGAAACAAATTGTTTTTAGAGGTTTTGTCTGACTTCAACTGTGGCCCTCGAAATCAGTTAATTGTATTAAACTGCAACAGTGTAAAACGTTAGGAAAATTTGATGATTTACTAAAGATATAAATTAACTGATTCTAAATATGCATAAATAATACATTTGTAACTTAGAATTTACAATTCCCTTAACCTGAAAAAGAGGTTTATAAGTATTAGAAAAACAACTTTCACTTTCATGCCAGTTTGCATTTTTTGTTGAACTTATTTTTAATAATACTTTTAATTCAATGAAAGTCAATGAAACATCAATGGAGGAACTATGAACTTTACTTGTTTAACGTCCTGCATTGAAACTGTGGTGATACCGAGCAAAAGCGAGGGACCGGATGTTTGCTCTATAACGACCAGAAAGCAAATGAACAAAAGTCGTCTCTGCGCATGTGTATTCGCGCAGATGTTCCGGTTGAAAAATAAAAATTAATCAAATATCCAACTTCCATTTCGCGAGCCTACGCGAATTTTATTTACCAGCCAATGGGAAGCCCAGAATCAAATACAAGTATGAAATCCCAAAACGAGCTGTTTTGATCCAAAAAGCAGATATAAAAAGTGGATACAGACAAGACCCCAGCAGAAGGGCAAACGAGAGGGGAAGAGTGTAATCAATATCCCCTTGACCTAAGTCAAGCGTTTACTACGCTGGCCTCTTTCCTTCTCCCTGTCTCAAAAGTACTTACTGACCCAAAGAGCGACTACTTCAAAGACATTCCTCACATACCTCCGCTCCCCACATTCTTAAACCTTAAATCTCTTTCAGCTTATTTTCCATGAACATTTAACCTCCGTTGGACCGATATTCAAGTATTGCTTTAATTGTAAAACATTAATTGATATGTGTATATATAAATGTTATTTTCTACTCAATTTGCCTTTCTTGATTTTATAATCATTTTATGACTTATAGTGGGCTATCTACCACAAGGCCAATTTCGGTTTTCTGCATCAATATACAACTCCCTTCACTAGAACGGACTCCTACTACCACTAGAAAAAGGAATAGATAAGCAACTTGGGAGTTTTGAAAGGCAGGCTGCGTTTTAGGACCACCAAATTTAAAATACGGTAGAGATTCAAATAATGGTTTTAATTGCTTAAAATTTTGCAAGCTTATTCTTTTGCTTTTTATTTTTTTTTTTAATTTCCAGTGGGTCTGAATCTAGTAAGCTTATCATGTGTAAGAGTTTAAATTTAAATAAATCAGGTTCTTCAATACAATAACTTATTTGGCAAAGCAAAGTATTTATGCCTAATAGACTTTCAATGATTTGTCTACTGAAGTTGGCAGAAGTGTACTTATTTTTGGACTGATACATTTTTGTATTTTGCATTACAGAGTTTGTGTATTCTTATCTTATATTATTCTGTCTGAAATGAAAATGAGCTATAAATTTCAGAATAGAGGTAAACAATTTGAATAACATAAGATTCACAGAGGATACTGTGTTGATAGCACATTCGATAGGAATACTTCAAAATTTTCTAGACAAGGTAGCGATGGAAAGTGTGAAGAACATAGAAATAACTGTCAGAAAACAGAATTCAGCTAAAACTGTGCTATACGTGTTAGAATCAATCAGGTGCAGAGATTTAACTATCTGGGAACATGTAAACAATGGCAAATGTAAACATTAAATCAGAAGGCATGACAAATAGTGAAAATGCCTTCCAGAATCTAAACAAAGTATTAAAACAAGGAATATTTTCTTAGAAACAAACAGTGAGAACTAAATATTTATTTCTATATGGAATTGGATGCTAGGTATATTCCTTACAGATAAAGCAGAGACACGTAATTAAAGATATGTATTTCTACTGACGGGGGTTGCGAGAGCGGTATGAACTGAAAAACGAGGAAGTATTAAAAAGATGTGAACTAGAAGGATATTTGTACTTTACATAAAAAGTGAGATACCAGGAGAGCTGTCTTGGAGAATGTAGCCTTCACAATATATATTGAAGCAGAAGGTGAAGCGGAAAAGATTAACTATTCTGTTATAAAACAGAACCGGAATCTCTTACAGACGGGAAGGGGTTATTCAACACTGCCAACTAAACACTGCCAACTGAGCGCCGGGACAACTCAGCACCAGATAAACATAATTACTTTATCAGTCAGTTAAGTGCCATACGTGATCCACGCTTAGGCAATCATGCCTCGAGAGAGACATGACTGACTGGGTACAAGATTATCCAGTAGTAGTTTGCCATTGCTTTCTGCAGTAGACTAGTTGCCAGCCAAGGCTATAGAACCCAATCTGTCCTGTTATTTAAAACTTCAGGCATTTTAATTATCTCGTAACAGGTTGCCAATACCTGCCGCAGTAGATTAGTTGCCAGCCAAGGCTATAGAACCCAATTTGTCCTGTTATTTAACCCATAACTGGAAGGAAGGGACGGATTAATACCTTTCCCAAGGGTATTAGCGCGTAAGTGAATGCAGGGCATTCAAATAGAATTCGAACTCGGCTCCCCGATTTCTTTTTTTCTGGCCGATATCTACTGCACCACAACGCACATCCGTTTACTTTATAGCTGAATAAACATAATGCATTAAGGATTGAAACCTTAATTAGTGAATACTTTTCTTAAAATAAGACATTTGAAAGGGCATTACGCAAAATATTGCCGTAGACCCGGTTAAGAAGTCCAGCAAGAAATAATACAACAACAACCAAAATTAGAAATAACAATATATATATTAAACACAGCAAAATACAAATAAGTGGAACTCTGTTAGTAGAACGATAAATACGGGTGAGGAAGTAATACTAGAACTGGGACTTGCAATGGTCGTACAGTTGCAGTGTTGGCTATCTCACTCTGTCTCTACCTATCTCTGCTTATTGCTGCTCTTCTGCTTCCACATCCTGTGAGGGGAAGTATATGTAGTTGTAGGAAGAGTTCACTCCGCTGTATGGGTGATATCACTATGATAAATATAAACCAGTTTTCAGTTTTTAATTATTTTTAAACGAACCCCTTTATTTTATCCACCAAGGTAGATTGTTCTAGCTCCACTTACTCTGCCCTTTCTGGATAACTCAGTTTCTTTTAACTTAACACTCCAGGTGGATAAAAACGTTGGTTGAAGTAATCCAGGTACTTCTACTAGGAGTTGTGAGTTCAATACCTGGCTAAACTAGAAAAACTTAGAAAATCAATTTAAAGAGAAATAACATAAAATAAGATATCCATAAGAAGCATGGCACGTAGAGATAGAACAATCTTCCCTGGTGGATAAAATAAAGAGTTCGGTTCGAAAATCCAATCAACTGAAACAGGCTGGGATGTACAATGACCGAAACGTCGTGAATATGTCAACAAAGATGAGGACGACAGCCCGAGCAATATATATGGTGTAAATGATTATAATACATCGTCTCAGAAATATAGAACGATCCTGAACAAAGACGGAGTGTAAAACGGCCGAAACGACGTGAAACAAAGATGATGACAACAGTTCGAAGAATGTAAACAGTGCAAATAATTCTGACACATCAGCTCAGAAATATAGAAATATTCCGAAAAAATGTTGGAGTGTACAGCGGTTGAAATGTCTTAAATATGGCATCAAAGATAAGCAGAACAGTCCGAACATAGTGAAAATAATTACCTCATCTCCGAAATATAGACATCCGCCCGTGCATTGAATACTGCTGCCATATCTTGTCGGGTGCTCCTGCTATTCTCCTCGGGCTTCTCGACAAGGTACAGCGGAGGGTCTGTAATGTGATCAATACCAACTTGGCAGACCGCCTGCAGTCTCTCTCTCACCGGCGCGACGTGGCTTCCCTGTGTCTCTTCTATTAATACTTTCACGGCTTCTGCTCCAATGAACTTGGATCACTGCTGCCCCCTAGATACGAATTTGCACGAGAAATTAGATTAGCAACTAGATCCCACCCTTTTACAGTGAAACCGATAAAATACAACCGCAACTTCTACTCCAATAGTTTCTTTTCTCGCAGTTCACGACCGCAGAATTCCCTCTTACATGATTGCTTCCCCGACGGCTACAATCTCCAGGAGTTTAAATGTAAGGTCAATAGACACCTCCTAACACACTAACTCGCTCCCATTCTTTCAAACACTCTTCCCATCTGCCCAACACTCATCCTCGGTATCCTTACCCATCTATCACCTTCCTTCTGATATTTCTTACACCTAACCACTCATTCTCTTTACCTTCCCCTATGTAGCCCCATGCGCAATAGTGGCAATGGAATGCCTTGCTTGGGGTGAAATGATTAAAAGAATATATATATATATATATTGAAGTAAGCACAGTTTAAATCTTGACATTTGTGAGTCTTAATAAGAAGTAATAAAGACTAAGAACATCAAGCATAATTTATACTTGACTGAAGAAAACACCAACAACAACCAGAGAGTAAATGACTACGCCTGCTTGGCCTGACACTCTCAGCGGACCTCAAGTGGAATGACTACGTCGAATCCATTACTAAATCCGCAGCTATGAAAGTCGGCTCTCTGTGCAGGGCCCGGAAATTCTTTCCGCCTGAATCTATCCTGAAATTATATAAATACACAAACTACCCGTGTATTGAGTACTGCTGCCACATCTTTTCGGGTTCACCTTCTATCCTCCTCGGAGTTCTTGACAAAATACAGCGAAGAATCTGTAATGTGATTGATACCGACTTGGCTGACCGCCTGCAGTATCTCTCTCACCGGTGTGACGTGACTTCCCTGTGTCTCCTATAAATACTTTCATGGCTTCTGCTCTGACGAACATAAATCACTGCTTGCTTCCCCGATGGCTACAACCTCCAGGAGTTTATATGTAAGGTCAATAGACACCTCCTAACACACTAACTCACACCCACTCTCTCCAACTCTCTCCCTATGTACATCCTAAGTCGTCTATCACCCTCCTTCTGACATTTTCTATACCCAATCCCTCTATGTAACCCCCTGCGCTATAGTGGCAGTGGAATGCCTTACTTGGGTTTTTTCTTTAAAAAAACAAAAAATAAAAAAACCAGTCAGCTCGTTAAACTGGTTTATTTGATTTGGAATTTTGTAATCTGAGAAATGTTAATATTTTTTTTATTCAGGATTTTTAATATTAAATCTAGATATTTGGTTTTGTGAAAAAAATTTGCGAAACTATAGTTTTCTTCTTTTTTTTCTGTTTTTGTTTTTTTTGTTTTTTTGTGTTTTTTACCTTTAAGTTTGAAGAATGCAAGAAACATTAAAACATCTCTAACAAAGCGCTTAACTTTTTCTTTCCGTTTCAAGAACCATATTCCCCTAGTGTTAGTTCAATCTGACAATAATTTTTCCATATACTGCCACCATTTTGTTTGAATTTCGTATTTTTTATTGCAGTTGGAAACATGAAAAACTTTCAACATGTTTCAGTTAAATTTTCACTTTTCCATGTCTTAGCCTATAACTATGATCTTTAGATAAAGAAAATCTTCTTTTTATACTGACACCTTCAGGATATATGTTATATGTATTTAGGCAGCAGTCATCCATTGATTTTGTTAAATAAGAATAGACAAGGAATATTTTTGTTACTTCAATAATTAAACGTTCTTATTTGCAGCCATGACATCAAATTTCTGTCTGAATTTCTGGAATGAGAAGTTATCACTATTTAAACTATTTATATTCGTATATATTATGGGATGTTCGTTGTGGTGTAGTGAATATCGAATGAGAAATCAGAGTGTCGAGTTCTAATTTCAGTTAAATTCGTTGCATTCACTTATGCACAAATACCCTTGAAAAAGGTTTTAATCTGTCTGTTCTTCCTACGGGTTAAATAGCAGGACAAATTGGGTTGGAGATCCTTTGTTGGTAACCAGTCCACCGTAGAGACTAATAGCAACTTACTGAGGAAAAATATTCTTACCAGTCAGTAATGTCTCTTTCGAGACATGATCATCCAAGCGTGTATCATGTACGGCACTTTAACATCTTCAACAGATGTATATTAATTAAGATAAACTATAGCACGGGAAGAGTAAACCCCCATAAAAAAGTTTATAATTTCATGTAGATTACTCAGATCGATATAACCCTGAAGAAATCCAGAAGACCAAAAGCTGAAACCTTGTGATAACAACATCAAAAATGAGGGTAATGTTCCAAATATAAATAGTGTAAATAAGACATCATATGCGAGTCAAATGATCGCCAAAATAATAAGACTCAATAAATATATTCTACCCCTAGGAGGCATGAACCTCAAATATGTACATGTGACATAATATTACTACTCGATACCGTAAGTTAACTCGTCTGATAAATGTGTCATTCGTACTCCTCCTGCATCAACTGTTCGTAAATAAGACATCGTATGCTACTAAAATGATCGCCAAAATAATGATAAACTTCAATAAATATATTCTACCCCTATGAGGCATAAACCTCAAATATGTACATAGGACGTAATACTACTACTCGATACCGTAAGTTAACTTGTCTGATAAACGTTCCATCCGTACTCTTCTTGCATCCAGTGTTCGGCATCCATAATTCTACTAGATAATGGATATTTTGAAAGGTTGTATAATGAGATCAATAAATTTAAAACTAGTAAAATATTCAGTTTCGGAAAAGGCCAGTTAAACTTCTGTGATAACTGCTGATTATACATTGTGCATTACACGTCTAAAAATACCCCCAACAGAACAGAGATTTTAAAGAATTTCATGTTACCAACGAACTGAAACAATAACGTATACTCGCTCCAACCCATTTCTTTCTGTGTTTAAAAGCTATGATCCATGACATGCGACAAATAGCCTCGGGTTTTTCAACTTGCTTAGACTCAGCTCCCAAAGTGTGACTATCCCCCTAATAACACCGAATAGCAATATAGCGACAATCATCCTTGATCAATTCGTTCACATGAAGAAATGCAACAGTGTCTTACCAATATCAAAAATGCCTATGACCCCATTGTTGTGACCATCAATATTGAGAACCAGAAACGCTAGCTGAAACTACTCCAGAAATATTTTTCTTAGATATTGACATTATTATCTGTGATACTTTCTTCTAAAACATTTTCCCTGCTTTGGCACTATCCTCTCAAAACAGTGCAACGCAATAAACGCTATAGAAAAGAGGAATATGTGCTGCCCATTTATTTTGGGGGGAAATTTTGCATTCATGTCTTTTGAAAAAGTCTAAAACAACAAATCAGCTCCTCGTGTTCGAAGCTGACATCATGTCAACCTTAATCTAATATACGTAAAAGACATAGACACTGAGCAATGTCATCAACAAAAGTTCCAATCAAAAATATTTGTATAAAATCGTAGTTTATGGTTAATAATATTGTAAGGAAATTGTATAACAAAAGATTAGTGAATAAAATATTTAATCACACGAGTGACATGGATTAATAATACAATAATAGCGAATACCGTCATTCAGTGCGGAAATATGTACCACTTAACGTTACGCCTTGCAACCCACTTTGAGACTTCTTTTTTCAATATGCAGACGTCCTGGACAGGCCATGCATTCCGCATGATTAGTGACAAAACGTTTAAGTTAGTTCAGTAGTGGTCATTGACATCGCATCTACTAATCACCCGAAAACGTTTAAGTTAGTTCAGTACCGGTCATTGACATCGCATCTACTAATATTCTGGTATATGTTGGTGTGCAAGACAATATATTTAATTATGTTCACTCAATATCAGGCATAATTGTAACTCAAACCGTGAATGGGAATGTTGTATGTGTGTACAAGGAAGGTGCAAGAAGACAATATCGACTTGAAGAAATTAAAATTGTGGTTTTCAAGGAAGCTATTTCTCGGGAGTCCCTTTCAAATTGCAATAGTTCTGGCAAAGATATAAGGAATTAAATCTTCTGAAACAACGGTGATTAATGGTATCAAGTGAAGAATTCCGCATGTCACTCGGCGTGTCAGTTCTGCATAAAATCCGAGTTTATGGTTTATGTGTGTTCTGAAAACACGAAGAGGCCAACAACATCTAACATCTAATGCTTTTCCCGATTTAAATAATGAACAGAGTATGACTAAAAGGAACCATTCAAAATTACATTTCGAGACTTACATCTTGTTCAAGAGAAAGAAATTTTGGGAAAGCATTTTTGCCTACTTTTTAATGAAACACAATAATTGTTTTCCTGCCATTTCATCCCAAGCAAAGGCAGTACTGTCACTGGTGCGAAGGGGGCCACATAAGAGGAGAGTGAAGAGTTACATTGGAGGAGAGCGAGGACAAAGAGTAAGCGAAGAGAAACCAGTTACAGGAGGCGTCAAATAGCCAATAGAAGGATGATAATATTGGTATGAAGAGAGTTGCGTGAGAGTGGAGTGACAAAGGGAAAAGAACATGATTCAGGGAGTGTTAGGGAAAAATAAGAGAAGTGTGAGAGTCAAGGGGATAAGAGATGTCCATTGACGTTGCATTTAAACTTTTGGACATTGTAGCTATCAGGAAAGTAATTATAGCGAAGGGAGCTCCACA
Source organism: Ascarosepion bandense (assembly GCA_037127315.1). Taxonomy (NCBI): domain Eukaryota; kingdom Metazoa; phylum Mollusca; class Cephalopoda; order Sepiida; family Sepiidae; genus Ascarosepion; species Ascarosepion bandense. The sequence continues at coordinate 9,726,417 of JBBBDQ010000256.1, forward strand.
GCCAAGGAATGTGAACAAAGAAGTTGCTAGAATATACATGTTGGCTACATTTGGTTGATTTGAGTGTAAAATTGTGAGTCCTTGTTATCAGTCTGGTTGCTCGAGTACATTCTTGTAAATGAAGCACGACAGAGCTAAGCTCGTCGGAGTAGAAACTATGCAAATATTTGTAAAGGAGACAAAGAGAAGCGACATCCCGTCAGTGAGATAGTAATGGCAGTCGAGCTGCCAGGTCGGCATCGATTAAATTGCATATTCTCTTCTGGAGTCTGTCGAGAACACCGAAATGAATAGCAGGGGCGCCTGATCAGATATGACAACGTTATTCAATGCATAGGTGGATGGTTGATTTGTATATGTGCAAGATAAACTAAGGCGAGAAAAACTTTCAGGATCGACACAGAGACCAAACATATTTAGCAGATAATTTTAGCTATTGATTCAATGTAGTCGTTCCACTTAAGGTCGCCTGAAAAAGTGAGGCATAGGAAGTTCAGTGTATTGCTTTCGGAGATATTAGATAGATCCATGATAATGGACAGGAGGGACTATCTATGGTGGTTGGTGGATAGCAGCTTTGTTTTTAAAGCATTAAAGTTTACGAGCCATTTCTCTCGTCAGTCCACCTCAGATTATCTTTGTCCGTCTTGGCAGATTTAGGACTTAGACGGAAAAAAAGGTGGTATCATCAGCGTAAATGCCTACTTGGGATTTGATCACCTCAGGGAGATCTTTGATAAAGATCAGAAAGAACGTCGTGCTAAGATAGAGCTCTGGGAGACACCCGCGTTCGTGTGATATGATCTGGAAGCGTGCCTGTTCAAGACGACCTTCATTATGCTGTTTGATAGGAACGATTGGTCAAACCAAGCTTCGAGTGATAACACAGCCATGTAGCTAACGCAGAAGGCCAGCATACCAGATCCTATCAAATGCTTTGGATATATTCAGGGCAACAGCTAGAACTTCGCCGTTCTTTTCAAGAGCCTTGTATATGAACTTGGTGATTATGGTCGTGAGCAAATCAACAGTGGACCTGGCAAAGCGGAAGCCATACTCTCTGTCTGATAATAGTTTATGAGCGGCGAGATTTTGAAATCTTTCAATATTGATGATAGACTCGAACTCTTTGCCAAAAACTGGTAGGAGGCTGATAAGGCAATAACGAGAGTGGTCCGAGGATTCTCCCGAGTTCTTAAACACAGGAACCACAGAGATCTTCAAGCAGGCAGTAAAACAGTCAGCAGAGAGATAGTAATTATAGTGTTTAGAGAGGACAGAGGAGAGTTCAGGGGTACATTTCTTCATAGAGAGCAGAGAGGGGGTTATGTAAACATCCTTCAATTGAGCCTCAGTTCTAAAATGAAAGTATGGTGCAGATACTCCAGACGAGTCAAATGTGGAGTTGGAGAAACATCCGCGAGGAAAGTAATCGGCTTTTTCCGCAGTGGCTGAAAAACCTCACATTTATTGAATACAGGAGGGATAGAGGATTTCCTGTAGTTCAATAAATATTTGCAGAGCCACCAGTAGTCTATTGAGCCGTATTTGTGGTCTGCTATGCGCTGATTCATTCTCTCATCAAGCAACTACTTAGCGTCATTTAAGATCCTGTTACACTCATTACGAGCAGAGGCAAATAGGCACCTATTGTGGTCAGACGCGAGGCTCTGATATAGCCAGAAGAAGTGATTCCTGTGGGCAATAGTGGAAGAGCTGGCAGAAGAGAAACAGGGAAACGAATGAGATTTAGATCGGAACTTCCTGATCGGGATGAAAGCATCGGTGTCCGCTTTCACCCAGGAGGTAACCTCAGAGGCACAGTCCTCAACATGAAGGCTAAACACTTTTTTCCAAGGGACGTCAAAAAGCAAATCGCGGAACAAATACAAATCTGATCTTTTGTAGCTGGAAGAAATTCTGTTCGTAGGGGGTTCCTGAGGGCGAGTGGGAGTGGAGAGAAGTATTAATGGACACCACAGTATGATCTGATTTTCCAAGAAGTCAGGGACAGGAGTGAAGCAGACATCTAGTAGAGAAGTCTGTCCCTTAGGGATACTAGGGATGCGCGTGGGGAAATTCACCACTTGCGTAAGAGATTGAATAATTGCAAAGTTAATGGCATAAGTGCCAGCAGAATGAGTGTCAGAGTTTTTCACCCACTTGGCATGGTGGGCATTAAAATCAACGCACACAGATATGTTAGCGAATGAATGGGAGGAAGTAGCCTTATCTATTTTGTCAGAGGTACTGTCTAGCAAGGAACAGTCGGGAGAGAAAGGGGAACGGTACAGGACGAAAAGACAGCTAATCGATATTAGAAGTGAAAGACAGAGACACGTGTATAAGTTGTCAGAAGATTCGAGAGAAATCACCCTCGCTAGAGGTGGGTGTTCACTGCCGTAAATAACCAGACCATGCATATGAATACGAGAGGAAAGTAGCCAGAAATCGAGAAGTTAGAGGAGGGAATTGAGGAGTTAAGATTAGTTTCGCAAAGTGCGATGATGTCAGAGGAATTTTCGTGGAGGAAAGTTTCCCCGCTACAGAAGTTTGTCCGCATACCACGAATGTTTGTGAGGGAAATGTTGAGTAGTTTAGGTGATTTTGATTTAGCTGATTTGTTTCTTGAGATTCTATTGTTCCTTTTCCTGTTGTTTGTGAGGAAAGACCTCAAGTATAGGTGGCAGACGGTCATTGACTGCTACATGTACAGGAAGGGAGCTGGTGCTGACTGCAGCATACTGTGGCCTCGGGTTTCTCACGGGAAGCGCTTCCAGTGACATTTATCCATGTGCGTCATGGCACTGCAAGAACCACGATATTATGTAACTGTTGATCAGAGCAGCCACTCTCGACGCTATGCAAGATTTACAGCTCTTAACTACCAGTCGGAAGCAACAACCAAAAAACTGCCAACCGGGGACCATTACAATGAAGATACATTTCCACTGACCACAAATATCACGAAAAAATTTAGAGAACACCGATCTTGAGGTTTGAGAAGTGAAAGAGAAGCGAGAACTACTTCCTAAACAAAGAACAAGGGACGAGCCTAAACTCCTGTTCAATAAAAGCGGGAGGTGTATGAACTTCCTCATTGCATGTCCCAGGAACTTCAGCTGCCTCTATTTGATGCTCAGTATTAATTTCCTTTTTGTTTCCATCATTTCTAAGACCTCATAAATTGCTCACATGCTCGATCCATGATATTCGCAGCATCCTTCTGTAGAACCACATTTCAGTTGCTTCAAGTTTTTCCTTCATCTTTGATTATATTGTCCAGCATTCACTGCCATATTGAAGGACGGGCAGCACGTAGGAATCCAGTACTCTCTTCCTTGTTTCTAGCGAAATTTTCCTGTTTCTTAATACCTTAGTCAACTTCTGGATTGTTTCCTTCGCGATGCCAATTCGCCTTCGGATCTCTGTGTTGCCCTTTCCGTCTTTTGTTAGAACACTTCCCAGGTATTTAAATTTTTGTACCTGCTTGATTCTAGTATCCCCGACCTTTATTTGGCATATTGGGCTGCACTTTTTACTGATGACCAGGCATTCGGTTTTCTTGCATTTTATTACTAGTCCTTTCTTGTTCTTGTTTATTTCTAGTCCTTCAGCTTCCTTAATGGTATTTCTACCAATCTCTGGTTAGTTTTTTTTTTAATATATACTGAGATGCTTTTTGCGAAAAGATCTACAATTACAATGGATAAAATTTTAAATTTTAAAATAACTGAAACAAAGTGTGCACACGTGTGTTTTTGGAAACTCTCCATCACAACGATCAATGCTACAATAGGTTTCTCTTTCTAATTCACCCCTGATGATGAACTTGGAAAAGGTCGAAATTACTAGGGATAAAAATGTAACTACAACGTTTTCTTTGATGAATTTCATATTAACAGCAAGAAACTGATTAGAGAACTAGGAAAGATCATTATGAAAGTAGATATATCTATATTATTCAAATGTAACATGTATGAAAGGCCATATGCTGCTCCCTATACACACATATATATATGTGTGTGTGTGTGTGTGTGTGTGTGTGTGTGTGTGTGTGTGTGTGTGTGTGTGTGTGTTGTGAGATCTGTATGCGTGTGTATATTTCTATCGCGGTCTTTATTACAGTCGTTATCACGATCGATTTGGTACGAACTGAAATTTCGGAAAAATCTGTGATCGAATATGTTTCTAAGCGCCAAGGAGGCGGGCTGTCCTGAAGACAATCGGAATCAAGAGAAATTAGCTTTAATCTTTTCAAAATCTGAAACCAAATTTTCTTCATCCTCAATTTCTTTTTCTCTTGTTGGTCGGTGGAGATGTGACAGCAAAAATAAGTAAAGCACATTGCAAGGCAGCAGACTTTCAGCAAATTGAAATGGACAGCTACTTCTTGACGAGATGGCAAATTATGGGCATTTGCTTATCCAAACGGTGCCACAGCACAATTGGACCAAATACTCATGAGCAATAAATGGGTGAATAGCGCCTTAAATTATGGAGCATCACAAACCGGTCCTGATCACACACCACAGATTTGGGCATGTGATTGCATGAAATAATACATCAGCCATTGGTTTGCTTAACTTGTGGTGCTAAGGCTTCAACCCTCTCAGTTTTGAATGATGAACTGAACGAAATGGTAACCAATAAATATCCGATAAAATCAAATATAAAACAGTTATTCACAAATAAAACTTCTACGCTTTATATTTTTGCATCGAACTAACAAGAAATCATTGCTTGTGTAGCTTAGTTTTATTATAAGACGTAACGTTTGGAAGAACCATTGAAAACCTTACTCACTACACTTTTGTAATCATTAACATAAAACCCATTAACATAAAACCCATTAACATAAAACCCATTAACATAAAACCCATTAACATAAAACCCATTACATTGCAACGCACCTTGCAATAAGTAATATTCAATCAAATAAAATCAACACCTCATGGTTAGAGATAATGAATAAGTGTAATTTTCAATTTTGTTCCTAACAATGTTGATTATATTCCTGACAAGCTTATCCCTTGTAAATATAATAGCAATAAGGTATAACATTAAGTTGAAAATTAAGAAAATAAATTTACCGTTGGGTGCCAGTGAAGGTTGAGGGAGTGTGTGTGTGTGTGTGTGTGTGTGTGTGTGTGTGTGTGTGTGTGTGTGTGTGTGTGTGTGTGAATCAAACTGATCGTCTTTAAAATCAAACCATTAACCTCTCCTTTACAGCCATTGTTTTTTTTTTCCAAAGCTCTGACCAAGTCTTGTTTCTTTCTGAGTGCATTGTCATCTATGAGCTGATCGATGGAAGTTACTGGTGGTCTTTTCCCCTAATTCGATTGCAAACGTAATTTTCCAGCAATGACCACAAAACCACAGTTGTCTTTTCGATTGAATAACCCGTAGAAGACGATTGTTTGTTTCTATTGTTGACATAAAGAACTGCGTTTTAAGAATTGCTACATTTTTTTTTTTACTTCCAGACGCTTCCTATTTTCGATTGCGCTCTATATGATATCGCATTTCAAACAGTATTTTTCTGAGGATTCTTGTTTCAGGATATAAAAAACTTCAAGACGAGCAAACACTATAGTAATATAATTAAAAATAAGTTTCAACTCATTATCAGTGTGAAAGAACCGAACCACACAAAAAGTAATGTACACAATGAACGCATTACAAAGTGCGGGTTTGTTTTATTCACTTTAGGTTTAAGTACATTTTGCTGACAATAGTGAAATTAGTCGGGGTCGGTCTTTCAGGGAATCCAAGGGCGATTTTATAAATGAGTTTTTCAAAACGTATGATTAATGACAATTATAATGATGCATTTATCATTATCGAACACTGAAGCACTAACTTAAGTCCTTTGCCGTAACACTCACTTATTCAAACTTCCATCATTCAGAAAATATAAAACATGATTCAATGATTGAAATATACAGCAGGTTTTTCTTCATTAGAAATGGTGTCGTTCGGAAACGAAAAAGAAATGTTTGTAATTTACATAATTTATTTCCAAACTTGATTAGTTCAGATAATTCGTCTATTCTGAAAAGAACCCGCAGATGTCCAGCATCTGATTCTCAATCATTATCCACTGCGTCTCCTTGGCAACAAACCGATAAAATGTAAACGCAACTTCTACTCCATCAGTTTTTTTTTTCTCGCACTTTCCGCCTGTGGAATTCCCTTCCGTTCACTTGCTTTCCTGACAGCTACAAGAATTTAAATGTAAAGTCAATAGCCATCTCCTATCTCACTGACTTACATCCTCTCTCTCTTTCTCTCTCTCTCTCATGCTCATTTCTCTGTCCACTCCACTCTTATCACTATTCTCATCTTTCTCTTACCCACTTCCTGACACCCCCTATAACCTGTCACTCTTTCTCATACTTTTCCTCCTATGTAACCCCTGCGCATCAGGGGCAGTAAACTGCCTTGTTTTGGGCGATATGATTTTTTTTTTAAATACATTATTCAAGGAAGAAGGAAGAAGAGAATTTAAAATGATGGTTTGTCGGTCGAAGTGGTTTTCCTTTGTACCTACAGGAAGCTTTCTCATTATTTGATTTCATGTGTTGCCAAACTGTCGGGTGGTGTAATGAATATCGGTTCAGGGTAGGAAATTACAGAACTGCTTTTGAATTCCAATAGAGTTCATTACATTCACTGACGCGGACATACACTTAGGTAATAATGTAGCTCCCTACAATTATGGTTTGCATAGTTGATCTTGTATCTGTAAATGGATGTTATATTCGAAAATGGTTAATGCAATATTCACTTAAAAATATTCGGGCTTACGGTCACTTTACGTTCAAACACTATTTTCAGTACGATCACCGAAGTTAAGCAACACCTGATAAATACTTAGATGGGTGACCGCTTAGGAATACCAGGGAATTGTATGTGCTGGTAGTGTCATAGATAATGGCCTCGAATTGCTTTCTTTATATTTAATTACGCACAAATACATTTGGAAAAGATATGAATACACATATTTCCCCATCTATAGGTTAATTAGTAAATATTATATCACTAACCCCGTTATTATCTCAAAAACAAAATTGTATACAAAATAGTCGGATTTCAGTATTATTTAACCCATATGCCGCTAAACAAAAACAATCAAAACTAGCAAAAAATGTTCTTTCAATCCAAAATATGTTACGGCTTAAAATAACCAACAAAAGGTTGATAAGCCGTAAAAAGAACAATGAGAGAACTGTCAGGACATCATTATTGCTACGTGTATCAAATAACTGGTTCTATGTAGTAAAAAATTCCATCGCTAATCTTATAACATTAATTTTTTTTTTATTCTGATAAAAATCTTCAATTTAAAATACAAATAGAAACAAAAGATTAAAATTTAATCTAATTTCAACACTCATTTACTCTAATTCCACTCTACTAAAACTTGATTACTTTTATTCACTGTCAGGAAAACTAAATTTATTTGGGGAATTTTACATCTTTCCTTAAAAAGAAGCATCTGGCATTCATTGACTGAGCAACCAGTGCTACACGACCTCTTGGTCACCTGAGTGGGTTCCAAACGCAGGACCTGTTCTCATCTCGAATGATAATAGTAATATTACCCATTTTTTCATAAGGAAACGTTCTGCATGAACGAATCGAAAAGAACACGCAGAAGTCTAGCATCTGTTTTTCAGTCATTATCCAATGCGCCTCCTCGGGTTAACTTTCACAACAGACCACAAATCCGTAGCTAAATTCGCTGCTAAGAAGGTCAGTTCTCTGTGTAGGGCCAAGAAGTTTTTTTCTTCCCCCGTTTGAAACCATCCTGCACATATATAAATCAATCATTCGCTCGTGCATTGAATACTGCTGCTATATCTGGTTAAGATATGGCAGCAGTATTCAATCCAGCAAGGGCTACTTCTGGTTGAAATTATAAGATCTTTATATCAAAACGATTTCACAGGGGAATAGGTCTCTCAAATCTGCTAAGATTTATCACACTTTTATGTACTGACTGGATATTTCTTCCTAACCTTTTCATTTGAAGTAGTGTGAATCGTCAGCATTTGCTTATGTCATGATATTCTTTGCGAGTTACATGAGTTTTCCAGTTGAGTTTTTGCTGTTGTTGAATGTCACAAAGTGAGGTTATTTTTGTTAGTTCACAGAGTACATTGTGATTGTGTAGTAAGAGTTCACAAGGTTCAGAGTAGAGTAGTCCCCACTAAGACCTACTGGTTTCGCTCGCACGTAACCATTTTTACCCATTTATATAAGAAATCACTTACATGCAACTGACAGTTTGCATAATTATGAACGAGTTTGGCGTCATGCTTATGAAAGTCTCAATATGACGAGGCTATTTAAGAACATAAATTGATTTCGGAGGTTAATGCTTGGTGTTTGTATTAATTGACACTTTCTGGCAAAAATAGTACTAAGGCATTTTTATTCAATTTTCTTTAATCCAAAACATTTACTGTGAGAAAACTGCCTCTACATGAATTAAAAGAATCAGCAAACAAACCAAAGTAGAACGTGTTGTAGGACAGGGATGAGTTTTACGACCGGATATTGATTAAGAGCAAGACCATCAAAAAAGAACTGCAGGTTCTACCGTAATTTAGTATTGGTATTTTTATCAATACACGATACTTATGTGACATCAAGTTCATAGGAAATTCGTCAAAACTACATACTTGTCGGAATGTCTGTCTTCGGCTGAAGAGGATCTCAAACAATGCTATTGCCTTAAAGTCTAGTCTGGAGTTATTTGACGTGAGACCGAACTGTCATATAACATCAATCTGCATCTCTCTCTCTCTCTCTCTCTCTCTCTATATATATATATATATATATATATATATATATATATATATATATATATGGATATGTGCATATGTGTGGGTGTGCGTGTTTATGTGTTTTCATTCTAACGAATCCTTATGCGAATTCAACCAAAATCGGGCAAGTTGTAGATCAAGGTCCGAACCTTTGATTTACACAAAAAAATTCGAATCAATATATGGGGTTTGACAAAAGTCAGCAACAAACATAATTTCGGGTGATATTTTGCTCACTTTTGTGAATTTCTCCAAGGCGCTTCACCGAAACTCAACTAAAATCGAGTCACTGGTAGATCGAAGTCTGATGATTTGATACGCAAACAAAAATTTCAATTGACCCACAGGGTACGGACAAAAATAAATGTTGCTTTTTCGATCGTTAATTTCTCCGAAACGTTTAGTCGGGTTCCAACAAAAATCGGATCTTTTTTTGTAATTTCTACCATATAATATGTCATAAAAATTTCACGTTTTCTACATGGTGCCAACTCCTCCGACGTTGCAGGAACAATCCATCTACTTCTTCCACGTCACAAGATCATCACATCACATTACGGGCTCCCGTAACGCCCGCCTCGTTCTTCCAAATGTACATACATCATTCCAATTTATTGGCAAAATTGACTAAGCATGAATTTCATTTTACGGATTCAACAAAAATCAATACTTACTTCGCATCACGGAGACGTCATACTGGAGTTTTCTAAATAAGCACTTGGCCTTAACATTTCAACATAACCACTAAAAAACCCCTACCAACGCTGGAATGTACAACTGGTATAATACAACTGAATGCTGGATATTTTTCCGGATGAAGGGTAGATGCAAGCCGTTTGCTAAGATTACCAAATACCATATTATTGATAGCAAATTTATTAGTAATCAGATTCGCGTTTTCGAAGAGACTAAACTTTCTCTGGAATGATTGTCATTTATATCGCATTCAAATTAAATCTTTTGAACTCTCTTCACCGAAACAAAGTATAATCTAATGAAATTACACTTAACTCTAAAAGTGCAATTAAAAAGACAGCAACATTATGACGGCGTAGTGCAGATAGGTAAACAAATAAAATAAACGGTGGACATAAGGTCCATGTGCACTTTAGAAAATTCATAACTTTATTTGTATTATCTGTAAAAAAATGTTATAAAGTTTAATGTACCTAGTTTTAAGTATAGTTATTGAATAATTCTTTACAACAAAATTTGCAACAATTTTTAGATAAGTAAACAGATGGATGGGAAAGGGGTGGATCATTTTATTGGCCTCCACGTTCGCCAGATTTGACTCGATTAGATTTTTTATGGGGACATGTGAAAACAATAGTGTATGAAACCAAACCTATTTCATTAGATTTGAAAGCTAAAATAACTAATGTGATTTCAGGCATTACTGTAAATTATTTGGCAAATGTTTTCCGTGAACTGCAAAATCGTATTTACCTTTGTATTGCTAATGATGGAGGACATGTAAAAACTTAAATAAAATTTCATTAAAACGTTAAAAAAATATATTTGCTTCTTTCTAATCCTTTTTACAAATTATTTCTATCGCAAATACAAATAAAGTTATAAATTTTTCAAATTGCACACAGACTTTATGGACACGCTGTATATATATGTCTTAATGAAGAAGCGTTTATGATTAAAACAGTCGTGGCCTAAACATTAGTAGCACTGTCCCGGTATCACAGGCTTCTATAGACAATAGATAAAATTTAAAATCTCAACAATGTTTTATTGTTTATTCACGTGACTATAGTTCTGTGATAAAAGGCGTCAGAAATGCTAGCTATGATAAAAAAATAATTATTGTTGATTTTTGTTGGTTTTTTTTTTTTGTTGTTGTTTTGTTTTGTTTTTCGTTCTGTTGGAAAAAAAATCCAATCATGATGTCGAAAGCCTAATTAATATTCCTTCAGTTAGGCAAATGGCCTAACAGTGAAAATGACAAATATTAGAAGTTACAGAAGCAAGCACTCTCAACTGTATTAAATATTTCCTTTGTTTTTCAACAAAATACCAATTGAAGACTCTACAGTATAATATAAAACAATATGTAACGTTCTAAAATATTTATCGCTGATGCAGCCTAACATCCATCACTCATCAATGAAATATTTCGTTGTTATAACATAAACAACGGTAGCAACCGGATTATGATAACAGCGGAACATCTTATGAGTAAGTAGTATTAATAAGTTTTAAATTCTTTTGTACCGCTTTTAACAATATATATATATATATATATATATATATATATATATATATTTAATCATATCAACCCAAGCAAGGCGATAATGCCACTGAAGCGCAGGCAGCTACGTAAGAATGAAAAGATTGGAAAAGAGAAAGCCGAGAACAACATCCTAAACGGGGAACAAAGGATGAGCCTCTACACCTGTTCAATAGATGTAGGTGGTGTGTGAACCGGGCGATAGTTTAGTCTATCTACTCCAATTGAGGAAAAAAAGTGAAAGAAAAGAGTGAAAAGATGGGAAAACAGAAAGCCGGAAAGCACATCCTAAACAGGGAACAAGGGATGAGCCTCTACACCTGTTCAATAGACTTGGGTGGAATGTGAACCGGGCGATATATATATATATATTAGACCAGTACTCAATTGTATTACAAGCGTTGAATACATTTATATTGTAGAAGTTCTTAATATTTTTAAAAGGGAAATGTGTCATTTTCACAACCTAGGTTTCAATCTTTGGATATCTTCATGCGATTTATAACTATTAAAGATTATTCTAAATTATTATAATGTTTTTTATGCTAAATTATTATAATTTTTATCAATATAATAAAGGTATTATTAATTATTAAAGTTATCATAAATTATTATAAATTATTAAAGTTATAAATTATTAAACTTATTCTAAATTATTATCATGTTTTTTATGCTAAATTATTATAATTTTTATCAATATAATAAAGGTATTATTAATTATTAAAGTTATCATAAATTATTATAAATTATTAAAGTTATAAATTATTAAACTTATTCTAAATTATTATCATGTTTTTTATGCTAAATTATTATAATTTTTATCAATATAATAAAGGTATTATTAATTATTAAAGTTATCATAAATTATTATAAATTATTAAAGTTATAAATTATTAAACTTATTCTAAATTATTATAATGTTTTTTATACTAAATTATTATAATTTTTATCAATATAATAAAGGTATTATTAATTATTAAAGTTATCATAAATTATTATAAATTATTAAAGTTATAAATTATTAAACTTATTCTAAATTATTATAAAACTATTATCAAATTATTTTAAATTGCCTGAAGTTTCGAAAAGGTTAAAATCTATATTGTGGAAATAACTTGATTCCAAATGAATAACTTGATTCCAAATACATGAAGGTAATATCAGACAGATTTTAGTCAACAATACAATAATCCTCACTCATATACACAGTAAAAATAACCTTCAGATATTGGAGGCTACATTAAATCCAAATAAGCCACACTTAATAAAATCATGTTTAAATTTGGTCATAACACATTACATTGCATTTAAATATATGGTGCTCTCACGCGATGTGACGTCATAGAACCGCATTACAAATTTACGAACTGCGTTTACTATTTTTGGTAAATGTTATTGTTGCTTAGCTGATGGTGGATGTTTTTATGTTAACGTCCTTGTAACCGCTCTGAAGATGGCTCATGTGAGCCGAAAGCTTAGAACCAACTTAATAAAATACTATCCAAATGTTGGAGAAATATGTCTTTATTTTCACCTGAAATTGAAGCCAAAATACAATGTTTAGAACGGCTCATGATTAAACATAATAGACATTCATTGTCTCTTATATTTAACAGTATATATATATATATATATATATATATATATATATATTCGCAGGTTCGAATCCTGCTGGATACCACACATTTTCACAATAAAATTTATCGTAAAAATAATCAGGCCGGTAGATATAAATATAAAATACTGTTTAATTAAAAACAGAATATCTACTTAAATACGAGTATCGGTAAAAATAATGTTCAAAATAATTCATTACAAATTGTCGGTTGCTTATAACCAAGTTTCGCTAAAATTCGTTAATTTCCGTAACAGGTTTACATATATATATATATATATATATATATATATATATATATATATAAACTTATTTATAAATGGAACTTTGTCTGTGTATGTGTGTCTGTGTGTGTGTGTGTATCCGTTACCTATAGACTCCGAAACGGCTGAACTGATTTTCTTAAAAATTTACACAGTTGTACTATAAGCCTCTGCGAGTGTTCTTAGCTAGTTTTTTGTGTCGAAATAGCCCCGATAAATATCGAAAATCGATAATCGAAAAAATCGGGTCATAGAAGGATTGGTCCGATTTTAATCAAATTTGATACAGTGATAGACAAAGACAAAAGAAACGATATTCAGAAGTTTCAAGGTTGCAGTTCTTACAATAGTGCAGAAAATAGATAATATATATATATATATATATATATATATATAAGGAAAAATGTTTGTGTGTGTGTCTGTCTGTACGTCTTTTATACAAATCCCAAATTTTTATCCTATTCTCACCAAACTTCACACAAATATTCTTTAGGCTGAGTCTGAGCTCCAGGACCATGGATTAGTTTCAAAGCTTTCATTACACCCGAGCAACGCCGGGCTATACTGCTAGTATATATATACATAAGAAAAATTACGACAGACACGTTATTCCATGGTGAATCTGAAGTATGGGCCTATTTCAGGCGAACTGTCTCTTAGATAGTTATCCTACCACTGTATGTACAGGAGACTTTTTTGGATTCTTCTATAGTCACACTGCATGCTGATATATATATATATATATATATATATACACTAGCAGTATAGCCAGGCGTTGCTCGGGTGTAACGAAAGCCTTAAACCTAATCCATGGTCCTTGAGCTCAGACTCTTTGGACGTTAGCACGAAAGACGAAAAAGCAATAGTTGTTTCCAGTTAAAGCGAAACCGAAGACTGAAAAAATAATGAATGAATGTAAGTCAAATTCTGATTTCCTGGTATCGATATCAAAGAAGTTTTTTCGTCCTAAACTGAATTTTGAAGGCTAAATAAGTCCTCTGAGTAAATGGCATCATGGCTGAGACTAAGAACTACAATTATACCTACTTAGAGCCAAACTTGAAGCAAAAACTAAAATAAAAAGACTGAAAAAAGCACAGAACATACAGGCAGATAAACAGACACACACACAAACATCTTGCCTTTTATATATATATATATATATATTATCGACTTTTTGTACTATTGTAAGAACTGCAACCTTGAAACTTCTGAATATCGTTTCTTATGTCTTTGTCTATGAGTGTATCAAATTTGATTAAAATCGGACCACTCCTTCGATAAGCCGATTTTTTCGATTATCGATTGTCTATATTTATCGGGGTTACCTCGACACAAAACCTAGCTAAGAACACTCGCAGACGCTTATAGTACTACTGTGTAAATTTTCAAGAAAATCGGTTTCGCCTTTTCGGAGTCTATATGTAACGGACACACACACACACACACACACACACACACACACACACACACACATGCAAACACGCACACACCGACAAAGATATGGTCGGAAAAGAAGAAATGCAACAATGAACGTAGGCTGTTATTTAATTAAGTAAGAGGTTACAAATGAAAATATTTTAAATTAACAGTATTTTCATTTCACGAAAACAAATATTAAAAGGTGAACGCGTTATCACCTCTTTCTTTCTTTCTTTCTTTCTTTCTTTCTTTCTTTCTTTCTTTCATTGAAATCAAACCGTGGGTCTTATTTGTACTTTCCTTCTTTCATCGTGATCCAAACGTAATAGTTCATTATTTATGAGCTATTGGCAGGGAGTAAAGTAAGTGCTAAGTAACTAATTAACTAACTAGCTAAATAAGAAACGAGGCAACAAACTGAATGTTAATATGATAGGTAGAATATTGTGCTGAGTTGGGAAATTTAATTTATATTATTCACAATTCTTCGAAAAATATTAGCTGCGAGACAAGATTACAAAATACAAAACACGTCAGATATATTTTTTCTTTTTTTTTTTTTTTTTTGCCGAAGACAGCAATTACCCAAATTCCGCTTACAGCAACAAATGCAGACATAGATTCCAAGAAAAAGAAAACATGCCAAGAAAAAAATCATTAATTATCAAGAATTGACTGTATCAAAGATAGGAATGCTATTCCATGGATTTCGTCACATAGTCACACAGACTTTGAATGAGATGAAGAGATTAAATCGTCAAATTAAATTAGCTTTGAATTCGTTTAATTCCTTTTTTTATTTTCGAGCAAATCGAGGAAATATCTTTATTAAATTTACTAATTAAAATACCGTATACTTACGCACCCGTGCATACACACAAATAACTTCAAGCCTATTTCCGTTTCACTAAATATAATGACGTCAAAGAATATCGAAGCCATGTTTGTCGATCATCAGCTGCGTTGGGTTGACTAAGCCATCATACTCACAATTCACGTGACGTGTGTTCTTTGGTGAATTGGAGTTCGTTGTAAGTGTGTTTGGTGGTCAGTACAAGCAATGCAGGGGTTACATGAAGGCTACATTTTAATATTTTCCCTAGGTCATTGCAAAAGATGGCTTGTGATCGATCGAGTTAGAAACGTGTCTGCAGATTGAAAGAAAGGTTTTTTTCAGATGCTGTACTCGTATGTTCAAACACGGATTTGAAGAGATGAGCACTGATCATTTGAGCGTTCCAGATGGCACATAATCGAAGGCCAGGGACATAATCGACAGCGATTGGCCAAAGTGCCTCGTGGGCGGGGTATAATGAGAGTGATAGATTGCTTTTGTCTGGGTTTGGAATATAAATTTAAAGCGACGCAAATTCAACAGCGTGTCTGAAGAATTCTGAAACGTTAATATACCCGTCACACGCAGGTTTGTGACCGGCTAAGACCACAAGCAGGGGGATGGTGATCCAACGTGCAACAAGCGTTCCTCTGACGTCTATCCTCTTACTGCCTATTTGGAGTAGATAAACTAAACTGTCGCCCGGTTCACACTCCACCCACGTCTATTGTACAGGTAAAGAGGCTCATCCCTTGTTCCCAGTTTAGGATGTCGTTTTCGGCTTTCTCTTATCCAATCTTTTCACTCTTACGTAGCCCCCTGCACATCAGTGGCGTTACCGCCTTGCTCGGAGTGATATGATTAAAAAAAAAGAATCCAAGCTGCCACTCTTAATAAAACAAATACAAACCAAAAATGAACCTTTTTGCTGATACCATTTTATGTAGTAGCGTGAGGATCCAAAGAAAACACAGAAAACACATACCATACTCAAAAAAATCTACTAATGCACTGATGATGACTTGGGCGAGTGGGGTAATGCTGATGACATAGGTATTTATTGTTTGGATAAGAATGAGCTTGAAGAAAGAAAAACAATTAACATTGTCTCTCAAGTGTTCCAAGAAACAGGACTATAGATAAACCTTTTCAAAACTATTAAATAATAACCTGGTATTAGAATGAAAGTATTAACGGCATATACTCTGATGCCATCATGAAAATCAAAATGTGTAATCAACAAATACTGAACATATCTAATACAATTTTTTATGGATCATTTACAACAGATTTAATATATGGGGATCTGGGAATTGGACATAGAATAGGTTGCGCTGAAACACTAACCTAGAAGCTTGGATAATCTAAACTTATTTATAAATGGAACTCTGTGTGTGTGTGTGTGTGTGTGTGTGTGTGTGTGTGTGTGTGTGTGTGTGTCCATTAACTATAGACTCCGAAACGGATGAACCGATTTTCTTGAAAATTTACAGTTGTACTATAAGCGTCTGCGAGTGTTCTTAGCTAGGTTTTGTGTCGAGGTAACCCCGATAAATATCGAAAATCGATAATCGAAAAAATCGGGTCATGGAAGGATTGGTCTGATTTCAATCAAATTTGATACAGTGATAGACAAAGACAAAAGAAACGATATTCAGAAGTTTCAAGGTTGCAGATCTTACAATAGTGCAGAAAATAGATAATATATATATATATATATAAAAGGCAAGATGTTTGTGTGTGTGTCTGTATGTCCTTTATACAAATCCACAATTTTTATCCGATTCTCACCAAACTTCACACAAATATTCTTTAGGCTTCTGGTCAGGTCATGGACTTCTTTTTTCCAATTTCTCTCTAATGTTGGAACTCAATACCCCGATATCCAATCAGGTCTGATCAAGATCAGGATTTCAGCCCTTTTATCGTGGTTCTCGCTGTAAAATCTGCTCTAACTTGGTAAAATTATAGTTTTTAGACTTAAACATTAGTAGATCTTCTCAGACGACTCATTTTCCCCGATATCGGAAATCGATACCTACGGTTTCGCTTTAACTGAAAGCAACTATTGCTTTTTAGTCTTTCGTGCCAACGTCCAAAGCGTCTGAGATCCATGACCATTGATTAGTCTTAAAGCTTTTATTACACCCGAGCAACGCCGGACTATACTGCTAGTATTCTTATATAAGCCTCATCAAATCGAAAATTTTATATGGATGTCGTGCAAATATCTATCATATATATGAAGTTGTTTCTCTGATCAATGTGTACCCTCCCCTCACAAGACGAACTACGTTTGGAAAGATTGTCAACAACAATGACGGCATACGAGGAATATTACAGATGCGCTGGGTACCTTATTTCAGGATGTTATGGAAGTCCTAGTTTATTGTCATTTTGCTGTATTATTTTTACATATGGACAAAAATGATTTGCCAACTTCTGTTATTTCCAGTTAGAGAAGACAACTGCAACAGCTCTTTAAAACACTTTGTTAAAACTGATTGTTACAGCTGACTACTTTATATCTATTTTCTCGTATTTCTCTCTTTTGAAACTCCCTTCCGGCTCCATGTTTTTCATTTAACTTTAATCTGCAAAAATTTAAATGCAATGTTAATCGCTATCTGCTGTCCCCGGATTACTCTTTCTTCTACGTGTTCATTATAATGTTACTGATTTTAATTCTTTACACCCTTGTGTTTTAGTGACTTTAGTACCTTGCATGAGGTGATACCGATTAATATATATTGAGTTCTGCCGGTGGCTGGCGTGTGCATACACCGCATATATATAACACGCTAATATTTCCTCCTGCCTCGATGGCTTAGTGACTAAGGACATTAAATCGGTCAAGTTTCGATGCTGGCTGGAAACAAGTAGATGTCTAGCCACACTGACGTGGCTTGTATATGCGTGACTAATATATATATATATATATATATGGGTTGTGCGTTGTGGTGCAGTGAATATCGGCTTAGAACAAGAAATCAGGGAGCCGAATTCGAATTGTAGTTGAATTCTTTGCATTTACTTACGTACAAATACCCATGAGAAAGGTATTAATCCGTCTCTTCCTTCCAGTTATGGGTTAAATAACAGGACAGATTGGGTTCTATAGCCTTGGCTGGTAACTAGTCGATTGCAAAAAACAATGGCAAGCTACTTCTAATCTTCTACCAAGTCAGTCAAACTTATATCAAGTATGGCATTCTTAATTCGTGTAAGGTTTAATAAATTGCGACGTGATATCAAAAAATGTATTTTATCGAACTGTGACAGAGAGATGAAATAAATGTTAAGATGTGGATATGACATTTTCAAGTAAAAACTAAATATCGATAACTCCCAGATCGTTAAAGATTGTTTTTTTTTTTATTATTTTTAACAGGACCCCACTTCTAGAATTCTAAAATGTTATGAATACTTCTCTTCCGTCGTGAGAAAGGTCATGGCTTGAAGGTCTAATAAATGTTAATGTACAAAGATTATTCATCTCAAAAGTTTTCCCTATTTTTTAAAAGGGGAACAGCCAATTTATGTAGAGACTATAAATATTTATTGACTACCACTGAACTATAATATCGAATATCTAACGATTAAGATATTATATTTACATCCAAAATAGTTACTTATTACTAAACAACCAACTAAAACTGTAAATTCATATTTTTATTAATTAGTAATGTTTCACTTGTTTACAGCAGATTTCAGAATAGTACGATGCAAACATACTTTCTTCGCCTTCTTCTTCTTCTTTTTCTCCTCCTCCTCCTTCTTCTTCCTCTTCTTCTTCTTCTCCTCCTTCTTCTTCTTCTTCGTATTGTATTCCATCAGGACATAGCTTGGCAATTCTCTCCAACACTTTCTACAATTTGCAGCTTTCCTTTTGTATACTTACACACTTTTTTATCGTTACTCTTCTTTTGTATTTTTACTCTTCTCTTGTATCCTTAATCTTTTTGTATCCTTACTCTCTTTTTTATCTTTACTCTTCTTGTGTATCCTTGCTCTTCTTCTTAGTTTTTGTTCTGCTATCAGTCCCTCAGACTTATTTTAACACCTTCATTTTTCTAAACATTCATGTTTACCAGATCTGATGTAGGCCACTCCTTGTCATGAGTTCATCTGTATGGTTTTAACACTTCTGACCACAACTTTGACCAAATAAATGCCAATCTAATTAGAATAAAAGAATTCAATGAAAAGAATGTGAACTAAAGTGCACTCATCTCCCAAGTCTCTATGAACGACATAAGACCAGGCTAATACTGATTATCACTTTTTATCGCAAAGAAGTAGTAGCACAATACGGTTTGTTAACTATTAGATAAAAACTGAAATGTACTTGGCGTGGGGTAATTTTGGTTTCCTTTCTGTTTAATATATTTCTGGTGTATTGACATATCACGTTGAAACAACGGTTCCCGTACGATGGACGAATTTAAGTAACGTCGAACCTGATTAGTACCTAGATGGGGGACCACTTGGAAATACCAGGTGCTTCTTGCGTAGATGTACGGGTAATGTAATAGATAATGACATGGAATTGTTAATGGAGAACAGAGTTCAATTTTCATTTAGGTTCATTATATTTACGTACATGCAACTACTGTTCGAAAAGGTATTTATTCACACCTTCTCCCCAGCTATGAGTTAATTAGTATCACTTACGTTGTGTGTAACAGAAATACTTGTGTAAATAATCACAAACAACGTAAATAAGTAAATGAAATATATCACCGGAAAATAGTATGTACAACAGAGTTATTAGTAGAGTGCAGGAACAATGGTTTAGTAAAGTAATAAGACGTAGAGTCTGTGTATAGGCACACTTCCGATTCGCTACCGGAAGTACTCGACTGACTTGGTATCGAGCTGAACAGTCAACGCTAACGCAATCCAATGCTCAACGCACAACTCCAAGGTCTTTCTGCTACCAATTTATATAGTGGTAGGAACAGTTCATTATTATAGCAAAGGTGGAGAGCACCCTAACAATCACCAAATCATCATTACCTCAAAAAATGTATAACAATCTAAAACATAATTTCTAGGTTTCTTTTTTAACAATTACTCTTGCCAATTATTGAGAGGGTCAATACTCGTGAAGATCCAATTTCTAATGTTTAAAATATCATTTAAACAGTCTAATAGTGCATGTATCCATACCTGGGTGTTTTTGACTTAGGTTGGACAAAAGAAGTTCAAATGTCAAAAAAATGTTTTTCTTTTCAAATATGTAACAATTTTTTATTAATTTTTAGAAATTAAGTTATTTTTCTTAGTAAATGAAAGGTGTGCATGATTTCGATTTAACGTATCTTTGAATAACGAAAAATAAGAATTATCCAGCGAGAGAAAGAAACTTGACTGGGATGGTAATTGCTACTGACTAAAAAGCAAGAGGGTCTGAGTTAGACTAATCAAAACTAATGGACAGCTATTATCTGCCGCGTCAGAATGTAGGCAAAAAAGTTGTGTGGTTCAAGAGATTCAAAAGTAAATCACAAGAGCCCTGTTAGAACGACGATGACTCGCCAAAGTGTCTGAAAATTTGGATGATAATCGCTAGTTACTGTTGTTCCGTTTAGCAGTCATTTTCTGAAAGCCTTGGTAATCACGTATTAGTAGCGTCTCTTTATACGTACTACAAAAAGTTTAGACAGAACGTTTTCTGTAATTATTTATCTGAATCTTTCATTGTCGATAAAGACATGAAAACGTAGACAGTGGCAAAACGTAATATCCACAGAAATAATCATCTATTTGCCGTTGTAAGAATCTATTTTTCCTTATTAAAAGGTGTATCTTTCTATTTTCCTTGGATAGGCATTTTCTCCAACTGCGTATTTCATTAGTTTCTTTTTTTTTCTTTTCTCATCTTATTCGGACCGCATTTGTCTATTCTTAAATTCAGGCTTTCAAAAATTTTGGACGGCTTCATGTAATCACATCATTTATGTAACTACTTAACAACCATAACAATTACCTTGCAGACAAATATAACCCTTAAAAAATAAACACAAAAACATAAGAGCAACAACTATAGAGAAAAATGAAACCGTAATATATATTGGGTTTATTTATCTTCCAGAACTTTCCAGGTAATTTTTATTTCCATTTACAGGGGTAATTGCATTGCTGAGAATATCCGTTTCCTTATAAGGAAGCATTCAGCATTTATTAACTGAATAATTAGTGTTATTGTCGGTTGATATTTATAAAGTATTTTTCTTAAAACCGGAAAAATGGATATCATAACCACTAACTGTTATAGCTCTTTCTAGCATTGGTGGAGTTTTAAAGTAATGTGAAATTATGTTATTTTTTTCTCATCGAGTTGCATTTGAGTTGTTGGTGTTGTTAAAACTCTTCAAAGGATGAAGTTTATGTTATTTAGTAAGTTCTTTGTTTATAATTTTGTAGCGCCAGTTTAACATATCTGCTGGAGGATAGTACTATTAAAACTGTATTAAAGTGAACTAATCTCACAATTCTCTATGGACAACATACGACCAGGCTCATACTGATTATCACCTTCTATCGTAAAAAAATTAGTAGTGCAATACGGTATGTGAACTATTAGAAAAAAACTGTGATCTACTCAGCGTGGGCTAATTTGAAAATCTATCAGATGTTCAGAGGCTCAATAGGGGAAAAAACTCCCTGGGCGTAGCATCTGATAAGGTTATTTATTACCTCTTTCTAAAAAAATTCTAAGGTATTTTCTTACACGCAGGATTTGTCTCTCATTCCGATATGACGACGCCTGACAGAAGGAAGCAAAACGCGTTGTCTGTGTAAGCTTTTCCACTTTGTCTCATTAGTTTCACACACTGATATATATATATATATATATATATATATATATATATATATATATATATGTTACGAAAATAATCAAAGATTAACGAAACTTTGTTATAAACAACCGACAATTTGAAATGATTTGTTTGGACTTTATTTTTGATCGATACTCACATTTAAGTAGATATTCTGTTTTTAATTAAACAGTATTATATACTGGCCTGATTATTTACGACAAATCTATCGTAAATAATCAGGCCGGTTGATATAAATATATAATACTGTTTAATTAAAAACAAAATATCTACTTAAATGTGAGTATCGATCAAAAATAATGTCCCAACAAATCATTTCATATATACATATATATACACACACACAAAGGGAGAGAAACAAAAGTACGGTCTTTCTTTTCGTCAAACGCTTTACTGATTCTCATCCATTGTTATCTTTTTCGTTCTCTCATCAAGTTTGCTTTCTCATTATAAACAATTGAAATATATATATATATATATATATATATATATATATATATATATATATATATATCAGTATCATACCTTACCAATACATGTCACAGGTCCTCTCTTTAGATCAATATTTCTCAACCAGAGTTATTTGAAACCCTAGGGTTCCGCAAAAGGTTGCTATGTGTTCCACGAAAAACTGCAATAAATAGATTAATGTATTTTTTTTAATGTTTAAGTATATTAGTAGTTTTACTGCTATACACGTTCAGTATATTGTTAGAAATTCGTTGATTATTATAATAAAGGCTTCAACCTCTTATATTATTTAAAATTTTAACAATCATACGTATTGAATTTAGTGATATCTACATTGCACCGTGTGCGTTGTGGTGCAGTGGATATCGACTCGGAACGAGAAATCAAGGTGCCGAGTTCGAATTCCAGTTGAATTACTTCCATCCACTTACGCACAAATACCCTTAGAAAAGGTATTAATCCATCACTTCCCTCCAGTTATAGGTTAAATAACAAGACGGATTGGGTTCTATAGCCTTGGCTGGCAACCAGTCTACCGCAGAATGTAATAGCAATCTACTCGGGATAATCTTCTGCCCACTCAGTCATGTCTCTTTTCGAGACATGATCGCCTAAGCGTGTATTACGTATGGCACTTAACAATGTGAAACTGCTTTCACTGTTTAGTTGACGGGACATTTAAGTGGTAAATTCATGTATCATTAAGTGACTTGAGTACAGAAGGCATAAGTGGTGGCTTTATATTATGTTTACTACGTAAACTACGATAAGAATAATGACGGGATACAGATTAAAATTGTATATAATCATTTTTATTTTGGATTTACCTGAAACATGAAAACTATTTCAAAGTGGGTAAAAAAAATGTTGAGAAATGTTGCTCTAGATTATTAATTGCTATGGCATGATCAGTTAAAATCGGGACAGTCTAAAGGTTTGCCACACTGAATTTCTTTCGTCATTCATCCGATTGAATGACCAATCGTGTGTCTTTTCGAGGACTCGAACTCAATTTAGCATGAGTTGCCGTCCCTAAAACACAAAACGCTTTAGACCGAGACACAATCAAACAGTTATTTTCTATGTATTTGTCCCAGTCATAGTACCACCACACCAGTGACTAATACCGAAAGAATAACAGTTCTTGCATGCAACGATAAATCTACAGGGTGTACACGAAATTAATGCCTTCTGTTTTATTAAGCTGCATCACGATCCCTGAGGTGAATATCGATGGTATTCTAATAAGATCTGAGCTATCCAGACAATAATTTATTTAAGTACCCTATCAGAAATAAGGATGTGCGTTGTGGTACAGTGGATATCGGCTCGGAACGAGAAACCGGGGAGCCAAGTTCGAATTCCAGTTGAATCCATTGTATTCACTTACGCGCAAATACCCTTGGGAAAGGTATTAATCCGTCTCTTCCTTCCATTTATGGGTTAAATAGCAGGACAGATTGGGTTCTATAGACTTGGTCAGCAACCAGTCTACCGCAGAAAGCAATGGCAACCTACTGCGGGATAATGTTCTGCCCAGTCAGTCATGTCTCTTTCGAGACATGATCGCCCAAGCGTGTATCACGTATGGCACTTTAACTGACTGATCAGAAATAACAGCTACTCGAGAATCTGAAAAAATGGAGTCTGACGCGAGAGTGCGTAAAAAGCAGAAATGTGTCATGGACTTACTTATGCAAAAGAGAAATTGTACCCGTTTGTACCTTTATCTACGTCTGTTGAAAATTTACAAAGACCAAACAGTGGATGTGAGCACTGTTACGGGAGTTGGCGTTGGGTTTCAGCAACGGTAACAGCGTTGTATGTGACGAGAGCTGCATGCAACTTCATGATTCTCGGAAATACATTACCAGTAATAAGACGCACTAACATTTTTATGCCTATCGATCTTTTTTTTTATATACAATCTCACATTTTAGGGCTAAGCTCATTATAAATGATACAATTTAATCCGGATTCTTGTCTTTTTCTACTACTTCTTCTGTAAACACACGCGTAGCTGTTATCTATAACAGGGTAAACAAATGGTTTATAGTCTGGAGTGATCAATTTGAATGCATATTTAAATGTACAATTTTCTCAAAGTATTCACATGATTTTCATTAAAATGTCCTACTTTTCTCTGATCAAAAAATGATTAACAGAAAAATTAGGGTGGCCAATCTGTATGTCGAATAAATAACGAATTATTTCAGTTCAAATTTCAGAAAATTATAATAAAAAATGACCAGAATTGAATTTTTTTCGTGTAATATAAATATTACAGCAATAAAATCGCGAATAATACTAAACAAATAAAAATAAAACTGCAGAAGAAAAGAATGAATGAGGCGCCATCATGATGAACAGGCGAAAATATTTTCAAGAGAGGAAGAGATAAATCTGATGATTAATTGATTTCAATTAGCAACAGACTCGAGAAATCATCTCAGACTCTCTCCCACTAAATTATGTGTAAACAGTAATCAGATCATTGAGAAATGACAAATCAACTTTTTTCGAACAATTAAGGAACCTGATGTCAGATGCGATAGTTTACACGGGTGACATTATTTTAATTTCTTATTTTGTTGCTTTCTGCACGACGAATCTTAATTCAGAACATTTTCACAAACCCCCAAATGAAAAATCATCGCAGAAATCATAATTATATTTTTAATATATTTTTATCAATATTTTCACTTTTTTCTGATTCAATCTGATTAATCCATTAAATTTTTTGTGTGACATTTTTTCTAAATAGACACATGCAGTGTACGCATACGCGCATGCGTGGGTTTGCTTCTTCTAATTCATCTACGATACTAAAAAGCATTTTCGAGCTACCGTCTGATAGTCCAACCAGCCACTATTTGGCTAGTATATATATACATTTTTGAACTACCGTCTGATGGCCCAACTAGTATATATATATATATATATATATATATATATATATATATATATATATAAATTGATTCCCGCTAGAACTACAAATTTAAGTATCGTGCACATATGCCCAAACTTCAGAAAAAATAGAAAAAGTAAGGATATTAATTTCTGCTTCAATGCGAAGCATTAGACATATTTCTTTTTCCAGTGTGGGATTTTAAATGTGCTCTTTATTTTTCTTTGTGCCGCTGATTTTCTTTAAGTATATATATAGCCTTCGACATTTGAAAAAGAGTGGCCGAGAGGTAGGGAAAATTTACTCGCCCCAAAATCATTTTACCCGACTGACTCCATTTTCTTAATAGTCGCCTTAAGTAAACATACCGTGAATCGCTGACGGAAAACAAAAAATGAAATTTTAATCAAAATTTCGAATGTCTTAGAAGGGATTTTAATTTTTTTTAAAAAGTAATAACAACAAAATGTGATCTTTCCTCTTAATAATGGCATAAACATTTTGATAAATATGTTTGCTTTTATTAAGTTTGAACCCCTTTTAAAAATAGCCTGATATACTGTTTTTTTTGTTTTGTTTTTTTGTTTTTTGTTTTTTTGTTTTTTTTTTGCAAGTGAGTGGAGGTTCCTAAATTGGTAATTTCTTTCTTCTGATTGACTACAACCTCCATCTCTTAGATCATAAAAAAATAACTAATCTGATTTTCTCAACAATTTTCTTTAAAAAATTACTTGTATAATTTGTTTTTCGGTGTGTGTTCAGTCAGGGATAATATATTTTTGCAAATGAGTTTCTAAAAATCTGTGAGCGTCTTAAATCTGGGTGACAGAGACATTTTAGCTTCACTCTGAAAGCATGAATTAGACGAATGTTTACACTGACCGGGACGATAAAAGCGAGACCAAAGAATTTAATAACGTCACTGTAGGTCATTCTAAGAAACTTGTGAATCTTTAATGACATACTTTTGGGTTGTAAAAGGAATCAGATTTTTTTTCTATATTTGAAGGGACACGTCTCATTGCGACATTTTAATCGACCGCGAGCGAGTAAAGCAATAGACTTTCATCGCACAATTAAGTTTTTAATCGACTGAGTCGATAGAGCGAGTGAAATCTCGAAGGGTATATATATATATATATATATATATATATATATATATATATATATATATATAATACCGGCCCTAATTATTAGTCCACCCCAGTTTCTTTTAAAGAAATGAGGTATTTCATATTATTTTCAGTATTTATTTACAAATAAAAATAGAATGGTTCTTTTGTTATTATTACTTTGAAAGAAATTACAACGCAAGGAAGCAAAGATGAACTCGTCAGACTCACCCTAAATACTTTCATTGATGAAACTGCAATATAGGTAATTATTAAATATTTATAAATTCATTTGATGCACATGTTAATGCGCAGTATAACAAAAGAACAATTCTATTTTCATTTACAATTATACACTTGGCAATAAATACTAAAACATAGTATGAAATACATTATTTTTAAAACACCGGCCTAATAATTATGGCCGGTAGTATATATATATATATATATATATATATATATAGTCATCTGCAGAAAAATCTGTTTTGCTGTATCACAGCTCATCAGTGCGGTTGGACAATCGATTGCTTTTTATCCAGGATTGAAACCTGACTGAATTGGCGTCAGCCGGCGATTCTACCTCTGAGCTATGGGCTCTCAGTAGAAGGAGGCAGATGCTTGATTTATTTATGCATGCATATTGGTAGCTGATTTCAGATATATGCATTTTCTATACGCATTAAAGTTTGTGTTAGGAAGTTGTGTTTGTTTCGATTCTCTTTTAGTCTGAAATACATTCTCCGATTCTGCAAACATCCCCATTTGTTATTTTCTAAATAAAAAAAAAAACAGAAACAAAACTTTTCTACTCGTCTTCTCTTCCATTTAAATCTATCATTCTGTCCATGCTGATTAGCTTTGGGACGGCTAGGCAAAACGACACTCAATAAAACATTTCAAAACAATGGCGAATAAAGAGAAACCACTTGTAAAAAATCGATACATCGGACAAATCCAAAATGTAACAAATTGAATCAATAGGAAATTGACAAAGAAAAACTCTTGAAAAGAAAATAAATAAATTCACTTGACATCCGTGAATATTCACAGGAATCAGTGTTTTCACGCCTAGTAGAAATATCGACAACGAGCTTCCTTAATTTCACGTAAATATATCACCAATACGTCAGTGAAGGATTGGAAACCGAGATAGCACGCTACCTGGAGTTATGGATGCGTGTGTGATGAAGAAACTAGTTAAAGTAACATTTTTTTTCAGCACCAGTGAAGTATTATATCTAAATTTTGGCTCCAAAATTTTGTCATCATCATAAATATTATCAATATTCCCATAACCGGGTGTGATTTTAGGTCGTTGCGCAACTAAACAATTGTTCAGTTTTCACCACACAGCTAGTTTGAAAGCCAGAGAGTTCATTATTCATACGTAGCGTAGCCCATGCAAGAAAACCTTACACATCTCATTCCTCTCCATGTCTTATCACAACACATCCCTCTCTATGGTAAATCACAGCCCATCCCACTCCAGATCAAACAACAGCCCGTCCCGCTCTATGTCATACAATCCCTCTCTATGTCAAATCAGAGCCCATCCCCTCGCTATGTCACACCACAGCTCATCCCTCTACATGTCACACCACAGCCCATCCCTCTCCAGGCCAAACCACAGTTCATCCTCTCTATACCAAACCACAGCACATCCTTCTCCAATTCAAACCACAGACTGACTTCCATCATAAAAGCGCGCTATGATCACGGACAAGTGGCCGGTGTTTACTGTACAGTTCCTGAAAATCTTTAAACAGTCTTACATAGACTGAGAGTGAGAAGCAATAACTGTGAATATCATCAAAATCCGAGAGTGAGAATTCATATCCGCATTGTTTCTGAAGCTTTGTTCTACTATTTCTGAAATTCTTTAAGCACTCTTTAATACATTGAGAGTAAATATCAATATTTGTATCATGATATGAGAGTATCTGTATTTTTCCTGTTTCTAAAGCATTTTATATGGTGATTTTTTAAGTATAGCTTAGATACGGCACAAGGCCTAAAGTATGGGACACCCAGTAACGATCTAACTCACTACTCAATTGTAATGATTCTAACAAAACAAGCTTGCTAACCACCTCGAGTTGCCCAAACCATTTATTATATGTATTTTTTTTATATATATTTTCTTGTACGTATATATAACTTTAAGCGTTATATTAGTGGATACGTATATTTTGGTAGACACTCCGTTTATTTATTAAACTGTGTTTAAATTCTTTTTTTTTTCGTCTACCGACCTGAATATTCTGATTAAAGAATATATGCGTTCACCAGCGAGAATTCTAAGGAATATTATTAAGAAATTAAACAAATTAATGTTGAACATTCAATCAGATAATTTTAAAATTTAAACGTTTTGTTTTATGAATGTTTTAATTTATGAAGGTAGATTTTTCATGTCGTTTATGTCAGTATTTTAAATTGTATATCACACAAATGCGCATGAAGATCATATTCGTATACTGTGAATCATAATAAGAAGATCATATTCTATACCAAAGAACTTGCGAAGCTGAAGATCATATTCATACTGTGAATCATGTCGAAGATCATATTCCATACTGTAACTCAAGTGTTTTGAAGATCATATTCTATACTGTGAATCATAAGCTGAAGATCATATTCTATACCGTGAATCATACGCTGAAGATCACATCAACAGAATCATGGGCTGAAGATCACATTCAGTACCGTGAATCAGGTTGAAGAACTGGCCGCAGGAAATCATAGTCGAAGTAGCGCCTTATTTATTTGAATATAGTCAGTCATTAATACAAGGCGTAAAGACGCGTTGGTGATCAGACAACCCTTTGAGACATGACTGACTGGGCAGATGATTATCTCGTAGAAGTGTAGGCCACAGCTTGCAGACTGGTTGCCAGCCAAGGCTATAGAACCCAATCTGTCCTGTTATTTAACCCATAACTGGAAGGAAGAGACGGATTAATACCTTTCCCAAGGGTATTTGCGCGTAAGTGAATGTAATGAATTCAACTGGAATTCGAACTCGGCTCCACGATTTCTCGTCCCGAGCCGATATCCACTGGACCACCACGCACATTTAAATACAAAGTGTCTCAAAAAAATGTACCCACACATTAACTGTCTCTAACATGCTTTTTTTATTTATTTATTTATTTATGCAGGTGTGCGTTGTAGTGCATTGGATATCGGCTCGGAACAAGAAATCGGGGAGCCGAGTTGGAATTCCAGCTGAATTCATTGCATTCACTTACGCGCAAATACCCTTGGGAAAGGTATTTATCTGTCTATTCCTTCCAGTTATGGGTCAAATAACAGGACAAATTGGGTTCTATAGCCTTGGTCGGCAACCGGTCTACCGCAGAAAGCAATGGCAACCTACTGAAGGGTAATCTTCTGCTAGTCAGTCATGTCTCTTTCGAGACATGATCGCCCACGTATGTATCACGTATGGCACTTAACTGACTGATGCAGATGTAATTAATTAATCACAGCATGGCAGGAAAACAACTTAGTTTGGAAGAGAGGAAGTTTGTCCTGAAATGTTAGTGGATGACCGAAAACGCCATTGAAGTGCAAATAAGATTCAGAAAGGAATTCGCAAAACGGCCACCAACGCGCCGGACCATTACTCGCATCAGAGACAAATTTGAAGCAGATCGAACCGTCCAGAACGTCAACAAGAAACGTTCTGGACGACCACAGACGTCCACGTGCCCTCGGAAAGAAGAGCGGGTGTAGGAAACACTCCTTCGATCCCCACAGAAATCACTTCGATAAACTGGTCGGGAAACCCACATCTCAAAAGAGAGAGTCTATCGCATCATGAAGCGTCTGGACAATAATGATTCTTCAATTACATTTTTCTTCTGTATTCGAAGCTATTTCATTTCACTCGATGTTCATAAATAAAGATCTTCTCGTCATTCATAGTGTTGAGACACCCTGTATTATGAAACTTTTTCGACGAACCGTTTAATGTTTTATTCTCAAAACGAATGTCTTTCAGATGATTGCTACGGTTGCAGGAATCAATTTGCCTTTTTATTTGTTAAACCTATCGCCGAAAAACCATAAAAGCGTCAACAGAGGACTTGTGTTCTGAGCAACAATCAAGATTTAATATTTGAATTCAGTGCAATAGATTTTCTCTGTATTTAGACAGGTACATAAATCAAAAGCAACTAAAGTAAAGTCGTTCATAAGAATCTTCTATTTAAAGCAACGTCTAACACAAGGACCAGGCGCCTGTTGGTATGTTAGCCGTATAGACGTGTTGGCGTAACTTTCTGCTCGCTTCGTCACATCTATAAATTAATTTTAAACGAATTTCTGAAGACATTCAATTGAAATATGTGCTGCTTACCGAACGGCATTTTTGTAATAACAATAAGGATACACTACCAAAGTAAAAATATTTCAGCGAAGATTACAACAAAAAAAATGTTGAGAAGCCACTAATAATAATATCGATGTAATTCTTATCGTCCTCATGGAGGGCTCTATGAATATTATTTATCGAAACTATCTTGATTGTTAGCTTTTATAGCATTTAGAAGCTTCCTTACTTTGCTCGATTAAGCAGTAACGGAAGTAATCAGCGGGGAACAACCGGAAGTCCAAGAACTCATAACAATAACTGTCAAGGTCTAGCTCAAAGAACTAGTCACAACACTGTCTGCAGAAGACACGTAGCCTGTCCTGGCAGCTTGACCGGAGATTTCTTGTTCCTCGTGGGAACAGGCGGGAAAATCTCCCTTCGAGACACCTACCCAAAGGACTACTCACAATCCTTGCTTCAAAAGACACGCCCCAGTGCTAGGAGTTCGTCACTTAGATTTCTCACTTCTCGTGGGAACTAGCATGGAAAACAATCTGCTTAAGAGAATAACGTTGTTAATTGGGAAACCCTACTCTTTTTCTCGCAAAATGCTACTACAACTGGTAGAAACGTTTATCAGTCAGTTAAGTGCCATACATAATACACGTTTTGGCCGACCATGTCTCAAAAGACACATGACTGACTGGGCAGAAGATTATCCCGCAGTAGGTTGCCATTGCTTTCTGAGGTAGATTGGTTGCCAGCCAAGTCTATAGAACCCAATCCGTCTTATTATTTAACCCATAATATAAGAGAAGAGACAGATTAATATCTTTCCCAAGAATATTTGTGCGTAAATGAGTGCAAGGAACTCAACTGGAATTAGAACTCGGCTCCTCGATTTGTCGTTCCTAGTCGATATCCATTGCACCACATCCTCACGTTTATATAGTGTCCAAATATTATGTTTTCTTTATGATTGTGCATAATTCCAAATTTTTATTTTTATTTTTCAATCTATTATCCTTATTTTGGAGCATAGTTTACTAACACGGCTTACATCAGGTGCTAAATTTTGAACCGATCTTCTTATTACGATCACTGGGGTATATCATTCTCATTCTTTGTGCAAAACCTCTTTTGGTAAAAATGAGTGATCTTCCTCTAACCTGACTCTCTAAGTTACTCGTTTACCACTGCTGTAGCCTGGTATTGAACTCACAACTCTTTGGGTCAAGTCACTGGAACTAACCGACGTTTATATCCACTGGGACATGTGTTCTTAGCACCTGGAGAAGGCCGGAGCGTACTACTGCCGAAATCTCGTACAAACTGCAACCAAGATGAGGACAATAGTCCGAATAATGCAAACAGTGTAAATACTACCACATCTCAGAAATATAGACAAATTCCTAGTCTACTAAATATATTTTGAAAAATACTGTATTAGTTACATGGTTTTCATTGACATATACATAGGAGAACGCAGAAAGATAATGACATGCGATCACTGTCGATTCGTTAAACGAGTATGACAATCGCTGACAAGTTTTATTCCTGGTTTATTTATAATGGGGAGGACAATAGCTCTTGAACGTTGCAAGTGATTTGCACTGCTAATTGAAAACGTGGCTACTGAAGTTGTTCTGTAGAATTCATGACCAGTCCTGGGTATAACGATAAACTACATCCGGCAACAAGGCATTCGATCACGATATCAGAGTTTAAAAGGAGAGTAGAACCAATATTTAATTGCTGTGTTCCCAGGTCCACGCTGACTCGAGGCGGTAGCGCATGTTAGAGCCCCCACTATGGGCAAATAGTGAACACTCAAAGGAAAAAAATCTTCCTGAACGCATAAAAACATTTTTATAGTAAAATTAACTGCTGTGCATTTTTATAAGACAAAATGACCAACAATACAATTTTAAAGCAAAATGACCAGCATTAAAATTTTATGGAATTACCAACAATACATTTTATAGCAAAATGACAGACAATCTATTTCATCTTAATTTAAATACATAGAATTACTTTTAGTATTTGTCTATATGTCTGAGCTGAGGTAGTATTTATAGTACTTACATTATTTGGAATATTGTCCTCATCTTTGTTGCTATTTGTACAACATTGTACGTTGGAATACTAGAGAAAACCATTAACATCAGAAATACTAGAGAAAACCAAAATATTGCAATATGAACTCTGGGTAAAAAAAGGGTTACTGTGAATTAGGTTTATAAGTCCCGAAAATTCAGTTGTTCTTGTCTTTAAGGACACATGGCCGAGTGGATACAGACGTTGATTAGTTCCTGTGACTTGACCGAAAATGTTGGGAGTTCAATAGCAAACTACAGTAGTGGTTAAAAAGTAACTTGCAGAGTTAGCGGGAGATAACTCATGACTTCCAATCGAGGCATCGCCATGCAAGAAATAAGAATGATATACTCCAATCATTGTGATAAAGGATTCGGTTCGAAATTCCTAGCACCTGAAGGCCGGGGCGTACAACGACCAAAAGGTCGTACAAATAGCAACAACGATGAGGACAATAGTCCGAATAATGTAAATGCTGTAGAATTACTTTTATTTATTTGTAGCCATAAAAATTTGTTCAAACTATTTAAATTTCGGCATAAATAACCTGCAGAGGTTGATATGTTACTAGACAAAATCAACCAACTAACCAAGCAACAAACAAGAAAGGTCTTTTTCATGACATTAATCCATATAATATCCTACAATATCTTTAAGAAATCAAAATATATTCCAGAATATAACTTCAGCCAAACTAGAGCATCAGTCATTTATGTGCCATACATGATACACGCTTGTGCGATCATGTCTCGAAAGAGACATGACTGACTGGGCAGAAGATTATCCCACAGTAGGTTGCAATTGCTTTCTGCGTTAGACTGGTTGCCGACCAAGGATATAGAACCCAATCTGTCCTGTTATTTAAGCCATAACTGGAAGGAATAGACGGATTAATACCTTTCCTAAGGTTATTTGCGCGTAAGTGAATGCAATGAATCAACTGGAATTCGAACTTGGTTTCTCAATTTCTCGTTCCGAGCCGATATC
This sequence comes from Ascarosepion bandense, assembly GCA_037127315.1. Lineage (NCBI taxonomy): Eukaryota > Metazoa > Mollusca > Cephalopoda > Sepiida > Sepiidae > Ascarosepion > Ascarosepion bandense. The sequence goes on from JBBBDQ010000256.1 coordinate 9,760,366, forward strand.
CACTGCACCACAACGAACATCCAACTAGAGCATAAAACACAGATATAACAGCCTCTAGTAATTTTATCCATACAAACAGGTATATGCACAAAAGCTGAGCATCTACTATGTACCAAATTGTAAAAGCAGAATAACGGATATTTTTCTATTGCATCAGAGCTACCAAAAATTTATATTTCGGCATTAAATCAACCCATAAAGAATTGATATGCCGTTAAACAAATCAATCATATATGGTTTGGTCTGTTTGTAAATTCTGTTCAGATTGATTGTAAGTGAGACCGAAATGATTTTTCACTTTCAATATTTCTTCACTATTTATATATAAATAATCAGGCCAGTAGATATATATATATATATATATATATATATATATATATATATATATATATATCCTGTCTAACTAAAAACAAAATATCTACTCAAATACGAGTATCGTAATAATGCTTAAGCAAGTAAATTAAATGTGTCGTTTGATAAATCCATTTTGTCAGTCTCCGGAATTTTCCGTAATATATATATATATATATATATATATATATATATATATATATATTTGTGTGTGTGTGTGTGTGTGTGTGTGTGTGTGTGTGTGTGTGTGTGTGTGTTGTGGCCTGTTAGGTCCAGAAAGAAAGACACGAAAATAAGAAGGTAGGTTGAAACAGTGTTTTGGAATAACAGAACATATATACAAAACAAGAGTGTTAATAGTCAGCAGATAGTAGTGTCCGTCCGACCTGTCAATTTACACTGCGTCTCGACTGCCTCCTCTAGTCTTGCAGGTTAGCATTTATGAAGGAGTAAGAGTTCATTCCAATGTAGATAGGACACCATAACAATATGCATCTGCTTATACGATGGATATCGATTCGTTTAAAGACTTCGACTATCGCTGACGAGTTTTAGATCTTTTTATTAATCGTTTCACGCCAAGCAAATCGAGAATGTCTCTAGGACGCAGGGGCTATAGGGAATGACCGACATAAGACGACATCAGTGAGAAGTTTTGGAAAGAACAATAAAAGATCAGGATTTCCAAAAACAGAAGATGGCGACTGAGCTTGCATTAACTATTTGAAGGAGGCAGCGAGAAACAAGCTATCGGAAACGAGTTGTATATGCGAGAAGTGTGAGAAAACAAACTATTTGACTAGAACTGCTCGCTGCACCTAGAAAGTTCAACAGTAAAATAGTGAGACCCAGTTCAGTACACTTCAATTTATACAGACGAGTCCCTAATGAGACTAGTGTGTTCATCAGAAAAATTACCATAAAAGTATATGTGAAAAATAGACACTGGGAAACCGTCACGTTGATGAGAAAATAACTGAGGTCGTGATGCCAGGTCAGGTTCGATTACATTATAGCCCGTCTTTGAATATTGTCGAGAATCTCGAGATAAGTAGTCGGAGAACAAGACCACTTATGGCAGCAATGTCAATTGCACGGATGAATGGACGGTTTATAAATGTGCAATATGGATTATGATAGGAAGAATCGTCTGGTTATATTTTGTCCTGTTTAGGCTGCTCGACGCGCTATCATTAGAATCCTCCTCGACTAATTTTAACGAAATTCATAACTCACTTTGAGTTTTTTATTTAAGGCTCTTGCATAGTTTATTTGTGTTACCGGGGGTCATATATATTTCACAACACTTCTTCATCTGCCGTGTCCCTTCAAACGTAGGCAATAATGGACTTCCACTTGACCCTGTCTTTTGTCGCTTCCTTTTGTTATCTTCTCAAACTCAGCTCCACCATCCATTTGCTCATATCTATCAAGTATATCTCGCGCTACTTTCCACTGTCTCTCTTTCTTTTATCTCTTCAGCTGCCTTGAGCCTCTCCTTCATCCTTGATAAGATTGTCCAACATTCACTGCCATACAGAAGGACAGATATCATATAGCAATCCAGCAATCTTTTCTTTGTTTCTAATGAGATTTTCCTGCCTACTCAGTACTTTGGTTCGCTTTTGAAATGTGTCCTTGGCCATGCTAGAGCATCATGGGATCTCAATATCGCACTTTCCCTCTTTTGTCAAAAAACTTCCTAGATATTTAAGTTTCTTTACTTGTTTTATTTTAGTTTCTCCGGCCTGTGATTGGCATTTTGGGGTTTCCTTTTGGCTGATGACCATACATTCTGTTTTCTTGAAGTTTATGCCTAGTCTTTTCTTCTCTCTTTCTCTTGTTGCTTTCTGTGGAAGGACCTTCATTTTCATTTTCGTGTCTGCTATCAGTAGCTTGTCATCTGCGTCTCTTACATTGTTGAGATTGGGACTACCAACGACGAAACCTGGCAAGAATTTTATTTTTTAAGAATTGTTTCACTGTATAAGTTGAATAGATCCGGTGAGAAAACACATCCTTGTCTTACGCCATTTTCTATTTTTGTAAACATCCTTAATTCATTTTCAATCTGTACGCAAGTGGTTTGCTGTCACTATAGATTCTTGGTTATGCTAATGTCTTTTCCCAAAATGTCGTGGTTGTTGAGCATCTCTATCAAGTCTTTATGATGTACTTTGTCAAACGCCTTTGCGTAGTCTATAAAACACAGATAAAGGTCCTTCTGCATTTGTATTTCTCTTTCAGATAGCATTCTGAGCATGAATATCGCATTCCTTGTTCTGGTATCTTTAGGAAAACCACACTGTTCTTGTCTTATCTGAGGACCGATTCTGTTGCGTACTCTGTTTATCAGAATCCGGACGATGAGTTTGTTATGTGGCTCATAAAACCGATTTTCCGATGGGGTTCACATTCCTTTGCACCTGGAAATTGATATGCTTAGGTCCTCTGATATATTGCTACTGTTGTAGGTTTCGTTTATTATTCGTGTTATCTTGTCTACGCCGTCTATGGACGTCAGCATCTCTATAAGAATCCCGTCTAGTCCTGCTACTTTGTTCCTCTTCAATTTGGCCATTATCGATTCAACTTCAGTTTTTAAAATTTCTGGTTCGTTCGTATTTTTGTGCATTGCTGGTTGCTCCCACTTGTCATGGAAGAGATCTCAAATATATTCGTCACATCTCTGAAATATTTTTCTTTTTCTAGTATGAGTGTTACGTCCTTTGATTTTGTACATCCTTTTGCTTCGCATACCCGTGAAACCAGACTGGCAACTGGGTCCCACCCATTCACAGTCAGGTTAGCCACACGCAGACGACAATTCTACTCCTGCAGCTTCCTCTCTCGCACTTCCCGCCTGTGGAACTCACTCCCGTATTCTTGCTTTCCTGACGGCTACGACCTCCAGAAATTTAAAAGCAAAGTTAATACTCACCTACTAACCACTGGACTCTAGCTCCCTCCCCTCCCCTGTATAATCTTCACGTTCTCTCCGCCCATGTATCTGTCATTGCACCTGCTTTCTCAGCTTTCTATTGTTCCTTTCTAACTAGCTTGTACTCCTCACTCTTTTCTAATTAATCTTTCTACATTTATGTAACCCCCTGCACATCAGTGGCGTTTCTGCCTTGCTCGGGGTGAAATGATTAAAAAAAAAAAAATATCATTTGTCCTGTTAATTCCTTTATGTTTTTAATGCATATCACTATTGTTTGTCGTGCTCAGTCTCTCTATTTCGGCGCAATTCTCGTTGAGCCATCTTTCTTCGGCCTTTCTACATTTGCTTCTTATTTCCTTGTGTATTTTCCGCATTCCGTCTCATATCTTGCCATTGTTTTCTGTATCTTTTGCATTATGTCAAGAATTTCTTCAGTGATTCACTCATTTTACTTCGGAGGTGTTTTTTTTTTTCCTTTGGGATGATGATATTTGCTGAAGTCACTAGAGCTTCTCTTAGTTCGGACCATTTGAACTTCCGTATCTAATTTGTCTTTTGTATTTCGTTTTCCCACTATTCGTGGACATTTCCTGCAGGTTCGGGACATTCACGAGTCTATAGTAATGCAGTCTTAGGGCTGCATTAAGTTTCTTTAATTGCTCTAGTTTTATCCTTAGTTTGAATATTACTGCAAGGCTGAAGAACTGCCTTTCTGAATCTCTTGTTGATAGTAGCATAATGAATTTGGTTCTTAATTTTTCCTCCTGGACTTTTCCATATTCATAGTCGCCTTGGCTGTTCTTGGAATCAGGTGTTGGATATTACCTGGTCATTAACTTTGCACCATTAGACCGATTGCTCACCTCGGCTATTGCGGTGTTCTAGTCCGAAATTACCAACCGTTTCACTTTCTCTCCCCTGGCCAACTTTGGCATGAAGATCTCCTATAATAATTCTGATTTCTTGTGATTTGCTCTGTAACTTGGCCTTGTCTAGCAAGGAGAAAGATTCGATTTCTTTTTCTGTACTTTGTGTTGTCGGTGCATATAACACTATTACAGATATATTGAGCGGCCCCACCTTTTAGTTTAACTACCAGAATTCTTTCAGATATCTGGCAGTATTTCATAACGCCTTTTCTTGTGTCTTTATCCAGTATAACACCGACTCCTTTTTTATCATTCCAAACTCTTGCATATATAATTTTGTGGTCGTCACTGATGAAGAGACATCTGTCGCTCGTGTCCTTTCTTTCCGGGCGAAAGATAAATTCTGAGGAAATTTGTCCCGTTTATGCCATTTATGCTAACGGTTGCTGAATGATGGTCCGGTGACACCAGTTGCACATATCGCTTCTTACCGGGCTAGGAGTCGATGTTCTTAGGTTTAACCCCCTTCAAGCCGTTAGGGTTTATAATTTTATTATGCAAGTATATGAATATTCTCGAGTGGAATAGTGGAGTGGTTTCCCATTAATCCACAGTGTTTTGTCGAGACACCACCTTTATTCAGCTGGCCGTTGACTTCTCAAGAGTTTATCCGTCTTTCTCGGCATAAATTTGTTCTACCAGGCTGCTAACATATCGTGAGACCGACCCGAAGAAAAGATACATAGGTGTGTTATTCAAGAGGTAGAAACAAGCGTAAATCCAGTTTCTTAAGTGGCTTTTTAAGTAGAATAGGTAGGCTAGCGTGAACAAAAGCTTGTAAATAATAAGTAGATAATTAGTATAATTTCGAATAACCACTCTTACAGCGGAAGAAAATATGAATTCCCCAGATTAGAAATAACTGCCAATAGAAAAAAGGCTTACTTAATGCGGTGATTATTTCAGTTTCTTCTCGAATGTTTCAAAGAAGACTATACAATAATACAATAATATACCTTCTGTCGTTTGACAAACTTTTCAGCGAAACTAATCTTGAATGAAAAACAACACCTACCAAACCCTAAACCAAATAACAACACGCAAGGCAGGCGCCAGCAGCATCAGCCCTCTCAGGATTAATAAATTAACCTATCCTGAACTCTGCCAAAAACAAACACTTAACCCTAAGACCTTAAAAAGGTCAACAGAACTCAAAATACAAATCAACCCCTCTAACACCCAAAAATAACAAATCCAACACAAATAAACTGGCTTTTCAACTAGAAAATCTCATTTCTAAAAAATCACCTGAGGAAGAAGCCAAAAACATAATGGGCTGGCTTCGAAACATGAAAGATTTTTGTGTAGTGATACTATGAATTTAAAAATATTGTAACAACCATTACAGTATATATATATATATATATATATATATATATATATATATATATATATATATATATCCAAGTAAACAGGATCCAAGATTTTACGATTTTGCTTTCTCTGGTGTGTGCGTGTGCGCGTATTTAGGCAGCAAATTCTTCTTTTGGGAATGTCAGATTAAATAAAACTGCAAACATAGTGCCTGCTTATTTTGAATAAAATAATAAAATCCGTTCGTACTCACGGACAAAAAGTTTACGAGTGTTATTACTGAAATATATAAGAAATCAGCTGTAACTTTGAGAGTTGATTTTATTATTTCATTTCTCGATGTTCCTAAGTACTTTCAATTTCCATCTGTGATCATCTTTAAGGATGTAAGTTGTGCTAACAAAAACTAATCCATAATAATTCGTAGTCAAGAACTGGTGTATTACGTAAAGCAAACATTATATATCAATTAAAATGTCCCTTGAGAAAATGTTTCTCCGACAAAAAAAAATATATATGTTGGATTTACAACAACTACATAACAACACATCTTGCATTACACATGTCTGATCATTCGTCTATTTCTTCACATGTACAACAACATTCCTGCCTACATTCACAATATAAAAAAATAATGATCAATACCACAACTATCTAACACCAAGAAAACAACAAAAGCATACTACAGATCCTTGAGGCCATTTGTAAAATATTTACAAAAAGAACAGATTTTTCATGCTTTTACACGTGCTTGACCATGACATTAGAACGTAAAACGGCCATTTTGGATAATTTTCAAGTTCTAATTTGTCAACCGTTACATTTAAAGCAAGAAGAAAATTTACAGTAATTTTTAGCGACACAGTTTTGCGGTTATTTTCTTATCACAACTTACACTCCGGAAGATGATCTCGGGAGGAGATTGAAAGTACTTGGTAACATCGAGAAATGATAAAATCAACTGTCAAAGTTACAGCTCATTTCTTAGATCTTTCAATTATAATATGCAATAGATTATCAGTGAGTACGATGGGGTTTTATTAAAAAGAAGCAGAAACATTGTTTGCAATTGATTTTATATATATATATATATATATGAGCGAGAGATAGGGAGGGAGAGAGAAAAGGCGGAAGAGACCGCAACATGGTGATGGGTGGAAATAATTTTACCAATGGAGAATTAAGCAAGTCGAAAAATGGAATTGTAAAATTTAAATGCAAGATTCATCCATTTAAGCTAGAAATAAATCAGATTCTATCTAGAAGGGAAAGATTAAACAGGGCGACAGAAAAAAAAACTAAAAACAACCGTTAAACTTACGACTCATCACTGAATTCTTAAACTTATGACCAATAAACTTCTTCGTTATGTGCCGTATCTCCTTATGACATATACGATCATGGCTCTCCAAAACTCGCTGTTTCTTGTAGATGTTAATAAAATTTGTTTTCTTGTTATTTCTCCTAAATCCTATTCCGCCATCAATTTACTCAAGTCCACTAAGTATGACATTCGTTGATTTCTTCTATCCTTCTTGCCCTCTCTTTGTCCCATAAGTATCAGATTTTCAAAGCCCTCTATCTTACCTATATGCCATAAAAATTTCTGTTGTCTCTGATATTAAGTATACGCTTCGTTTATTTTTATTTTTATGAAGAGTGCGTAAAGACGGAAAAAGTAATTATCTATCTTTTGTTGGTGTCATGGTGGCATCACCCATTACAACGGATTGAACTCTTTCTACAACTACATATACTTCCCCTCACAAGAGAGATCTCAGAGAGATCAAGAGCTCAAAGTGTGAAAGTGAGAGATCCGCAGGAGATCAGCATAAGCAGATCGGCGGAGAGCGATAGGCAAAGATAGCCAAGACTGCTAATGAACGACTATTGCGAGTCCCAATTATAGTATTATTTCCTAAGCCGTATTTATTCTTCTACTAACAGAGTTCCAAATATCTGTATTTTGCTGTGTTTATAATATATATATTTTTATTTCCTATTTTGGTTGTAGTTGTATTATTTTCTTGCTGGACATTTTAACCGGGTCCGCAACAAGTGGCGACGAAGAATCGAACAAATTCACGGGGAGAGGATTAATATAAGAAAAAAAGAAAAATACGTTTTTCACGTCAGTCGCCCACGACATAACAGTTACGACGAAGATTGTCGACATAACAGGGGCTTATATGCCAAACCACCCAGCGGAGCGGGCGAATTTTTATCAGCAGGTTGAGCCATTTTTGACGACGTCTCGACGGGTTGTTTTAGTGGGTGATTATTACGCTGTCCTTGATCCCGATATAGATCGTAGTAAGGAAAGAACGGGTACTAACAACCCCGATGTGAAACCATTTCACCTACGTCTTGAGGGAACACAGCACATAAAAGAAGAAAAATTCAGAGTGTTCAGACGCCCGCGCCTATTCGGCTATAATGGACTATTCCATTAAAATGTAAAGTAATGGTGGCATCTACGAGAGAGAGAGAGAGAGAGAGAGAGAGTTGCTGAGCAGCCGATCAACAAGTCAGTCGTAGACTTCCGGTGACGACCCGGAAGTAACCATTGCTCATACTACGTCTTACGACGGTTGGGACGATTAACCTCTATTCTTGTATTGGATACTAATAACCTTTGTAAATACTATTTTCACGGAATACAACAATTAACCTATTCCTGTTGTTGAGTTATTTATTCTTACTCACGACATAACAATGGCGACGAAGAATCGAACAAATTCACGCGGAATGGATTAAAAAAGAAAATTACGTTTTCACATCAGTCGCCCACGACAAATGGCGAAGAAATACACGCATAAAGATAAGAAAAAAATCAACAGCGCGTCCCACACGACAAGGGCCCACAATGACTCAAAACATCCACGAGGAATATAAAAAAATAAAAAACATCATCCCACGACAAGTGACGACGAAATATTTAAAAAATTACGCAGAGATAAAGGAATTTTTTCTACAGCAGTTGCAACCACAAAAAGCGACGAGGAAACTCAAGGAATTCGCGTTTTTGACCTGCAGTCGAGATACAAACTGGCGACAACGTTAAAGGAAATATCTCCCTGCACAACTACGTAAAGAAAAAAGGTTTTTCCCCTCCTCACAGAAATAAGTGAAAAAAATGGATTTCCAAGCAGCAACTGTTGAACTGTTAAAAAACAATTCGAGTTCCAACAAAGATTGGAAGAGAAACACACAGAAATGCAAAAAAAAATGAAACCAAACACATGGAATTACAAAAATTAATACTAAAAGCGATAAACAACAAACTGGGCAGCGTAAAAGAGTCTACATTTTCTCAGAACGCAATATGGACTTCAATTGAAGGTTTCAAATACTCTCCTGACGAATATAAAACCTTCGAAGATTACTTTAAGAGATACGAGGACTTTTATAAAATTGACTGCGAGACATGGTCTCAAAGAAATTGAGATTGTTATTAAGGAAACTGGGAACGTCCGAACATACAAAGTTCGTTGACTACATATTGTCCCAAAAGACGAATTAACTTTCGAGGAAGCAGTGAAATGCTTAACAGAACTGTTCAGCCAGAAGACCTCACTCTTTCATAAAAGGTGGAAATGTTTCAACCTAAGAAAACGACGAAGGTGTTTAAGCGTTAAAAAAGACTCAAGAGACATAGTCGAATCGGACATCTCACATATACGAAAAGTGAACAGACAGAAATATTTTCCACCCTCCACTAAGAAAAGTCAAAACAGAAATGCACAATTTTACCCTCCCCAAACAAAAAATCAAAACAATTTTAAATTCAAAAAGAAACTTCCTTCTAGTCCGTGTTATAGGTGTGGACCTCTTCACTGGTATAAAGCCTGTATGTATCGAAATATAAACATGTTAAGCATGTTATAAAATAGGACACAAAAGTTCACATTGCAGAACTAGAACTGGAAATGTAAGCAGGTAAGAGCTGCCAGAACGGAACATGAAGGCGGAAAAAATACGTAATGGTAGGAATTTTAAACAAAATGATCAAATTCCAGCTTGATTCAGGCTCCGATTTGACTATAATTAGTTTACAAACATGAAGAAAACTGAATAGGCCCACTATGCCACGTACAAACAAAATTGCAAAATCAGTAACAGGAAAAAGAATAAACTTCGAAGGAGAGATAATCATGAGTGTAACATTTAATGGAAAAACCAAAAAACTCAAAATGTTCGTTCTAAAAAATACTGAGAACCTTTTCGGCAATTTTGACGTATAGGACTTACCTATTAATAATTTTTGTCAGAAATTAGAAAGCGAACCTATAGAAGTAGAGAAATTAAAAGAAAAGTTCTCCAACGTATTTTCACCAGGGTTGGGTAGGTGTAAAAAGGTAGCAGCAAAATAAATTGAAAGATGGAGCACTACCAATACTTAAAAAGGAAAGAAATGTTTCCTTCGCTTCAATAAAAAAAATAATAAGGAACTGGCTAAACTTGTAAAACCAACGAAACGAAAGTAAAATCCAGCCAGTGAGCTACGCCGCCCGTCTATGTTAAGAAAAATTATGCGAAATTCATGTCTTCGCGGATTTTTCAACAGAGCTTAACAACGCAATAAAAGAATATCACTACCCGCTTCTCAGCGCAGAGGAATCGGTCACAAGATTAAACGGCTTAAATACTTCTCAAAAACTGATCTAAGCGAAGCCTATTTACAGGTACCAGTGGATGAGGAGACCTCTTAGATACTATGCATCAACACACATAAAGAATTGTATAGATTTCAAAGGCTTGATTATGGAATTAAAGTAGCAGCAACGATTTTTCAATAAACGATTGATAAAATGTTATCTGGATTAGAATTCGCCATAGCATATCTAGACGGCCTTCTAATAAAGAGCGACAGCGTCGAATATCATGCGAAACAAATTCAAGAAGTATTCATGCAAATCCAAAGCTACGGATTAAAAGTTAAAGAACAAAAATGCGACTCTTTCCTAAAAGAAATTAAATACCTAGGGTACATTATAAACAAAGATGGAAGAAGGTCGAATCCGAGAAGAGTGGCAGCAATAAAGGATATGCCGGCACCGAAAAATATCGCGGAACTTTAAAGTTTCCTAGGATTGGTAAATTATTACCAGGTATTAATTGCCAATATGCATAAATTGCGTGCTCCATTAAATGAATTACTCAAAAGAGAAAAAGAATGGAGTTGGACAGCACTATGACAAGAAGCATTTGAAGAGATTATTAAAGCATTAACGTCAGGCTTGTTTTTGATACACTACGACCCAAATTTAGAACTAATAATAGCGTGTGATACGAGCTCTTACCGTGAAGGCGCTTGTCCATTACACAAAATGCCAGACGGAAATAAAAAAAAGGCCTATCGCACACGCTTCAAAAAGACTATTCACAAATTGAGAAAGAGGCTCTAGGGATCATAGTTGCTGTGACCAGGTTTCACAGGTACATATACGGAAGACATTTCACTCTGCAAACTGATTTATAAACCGTTTTTAACAATCTTCAGTTTGAAGAAAGGCTTACCAATATATATAGCATATAGACTATTAGGATGTGGAAACAAATTAGTTAATTACGACTTCAGATTGGAACACCTGCCTTCGAACAAGATTGGACACGTAGACAGGTTATCAAGCTTAATGCCAAAGAATAATGAACCACTGGAAGATTCAGTAATAGCTGCACTACAATCAGAAGGCGAAATGAGAACAGCACTAGGAAACACAATACGCGAGCTGCCAGTGACGTTACAAGAAATTAGGAACGAGGCAGAAAGGGGCGACTTTATTAAAAGTACGAGAGAAAAATAGAAAAAAAGACAGAAGTCTCTCCGACAGTTTTTCGCTTTGCAACAGGGTAGTAATGTACAATGAGAGAGTAGTAATACCTAAGACACTACAGAAAAGAATACTAAAGGTTTTCTACATGGGACATCCTGGAAAAATCGTATGAAAGCTTTAATGAGAAGCTACGTTTGTTGGATGAACATGGATGAAGACATCACACAAACGGTAGAAAAATGTAAAGGTTGCACTCCAGCTGCCAGGGCACCCCTAATAATACAAAAAACATGGCCGAAAAACGGATCGACCATGGTCGAGGATCCACGTAGATTATGCATGACCTATAGACGGGTTTTATTATTCAATCGCAGTAGATGTGGCCAGAAGTTTTTCGCAATAAGAATTCAACGGCAGAAAACACTATTAACTGACTACATTAACTGTTCGCAAGTTTTGGGGTAGTGGATTGTCTGGTAACAGACAACGGAACGCAGTTCATGTTCACAGACTTCCAGGAATTCTTTGAGATGTTCCAAGTTAACCACATAAAAACTCCACCGTATCATCCACGTTCGAATGTTCAAGCTGAGAGATTCGTTGACACCTTAAAAAGAGCTTTAAAAAGGGCATACGGGTCACTAACAGAGAAAGCACTGCAACAGTTTCTACAGGTGTATGGGATTACCCCAAATAATAACCAGGACTGTCACCGGTGGAGGTGATGTTTGCGAGAAAAATAAAATCTGTATTCGACAAATTACTGCCAGAGCTAAACAAAAAACAGCCAACGTCATTCGTACCAAAGAAGACATTCAGACCAGGAGAAAGAGTATATTATAAAATGTTTAAAAATAATGCGTCCTACTGGGAAGCCGGTATAATAACTAATAGGATCGGAAATATGGTCTACATGATTCAAGGGCTAGAATACATGCACAGAAGGTCAATAAATCAAATAAGGAAAAGGCGGCTGGAGGAAACCAACACACCACTGCAAGAAGAAGAAACTATGAAAACGATTTTTGATACATTCGAGTTACAAAGACCCCCCAAAGAGTGCCGGAAACTAGAAAATCTGGCAGGAAAAAGAAGTTCACCGAACCGTTGATGATAAATCATAAAAGAAAAATATATTAAAGCTCCCTATCGACTCAGAACGACACATCGGGGAGCCGAGTTCGAATTCCAGTTGAATTCATTGCATTCACTTACGCGCAAATACCCTTGCGAAAGGTATTAATCCGTCTCTTCCTTCCAGTTATGGGTCAAATAACAGGACAGACTCGGTTCTATAGCCTTGACAGGCAACCAGTCTACCGCAGAAAGTAATGGCAACCTACTGCGGGATAATCTTCTACCCAGTCAGTCATGTCTCTTTAGAGACATGATCGCCCAAGTTTCACGTATGGCACTTAACTGACTGACATAAAGAAAAAAATTGGGAGTAGGGTGTCATGGTGGCATCACCTATTACAACGGATTGAACTCTTCCTACAACTACATATACTTCCCCTCACAAGAGATCAGAGTGTGAGAGTGAGAGATCTGCAAGAGACCAGCATAAGCAGATCAACAGAGAGCGATAGGCAAAGATAGCTAAGACTGCTACCGTACGACTGTTGCGAGATCCAATTATAGTTTTATTTCCTAACCCGTATTTATTCTTCTACTAACAGAGTTCTAAGTATTTGTATCTTTTGCTGTGTTTATAATATATATTAGTTATTTCCTATTTTGGTTGTTGTTGTTGGTGTATTATTTTCTTACTGAACTTCTTAACCCGGTCTACGACATTTGGGATGATGTCCCGTGGCTCACGTGACGGCCATTTATATACCCCAGAAACATCAACTGTCTCTTCTTAATTTTAAATATTAATTTTCTTTTCTGTTTCTGTTTTCTCCAAAACTTCGTTGTTGGTCACATATTCGGTCCATGGTATCCTCAGCATCCTTCTGTAGAACCACATTTTTGTGATTTCATGTTTTCTAATCACTTCCTGTCATACAGGAAAATTCATTTCCCATAGCAGTTTAGTACGATTTTTGGTAAGAGTTTTAGTTTGTTTTTTTCTTCCTATTTTTTAGTACTTAGCTTTTGGAACTTCCTAGTGACTCGCTTTCTGTTCTCTGTTTAAACACTTTCAAGATATTCAAATGTCCGCCCTTGTTTGATATTGGTATCTCTAATTCGTACTTTGTGCACACCTAGATAATTAAAAACAAAAAAATCCTACACAACAGCCGTGACGAAAATACAATAAACAGAAAATAACTGTTTCCTGCCATATTTGATCTATGGACCAATTTATTGTTTTTGTTTTTTGTGTTTTGTTTTGGTTTTTTTTTTTGTTTTTTTTTTTTGTTTTTTTTTGTTCTTTTCACGAGAAAATCCAACGTCTCTGCCGAAGGAAATACTTTGTGTGTTAAACAATTCGAAAAATCTACGCTCAGAGACGAATATACATTGTTACGAAAAAAACAAGTCTGCTTAAACATGTGTATCCGAGAATATTACGTATATCGTAATGGTAGCAACAGAAAGTAGTAATCGTAGTAATAGTAGTATTAGTAGTAGTAGTAAGTATTTATCTCGTCCCCACCCCCACTAAGATGTTGATGCAACACAAGTTCGTGGTTTTTATGTGGGGATCCCGAACGCGTGCGCATGATCAAAGGCCAAAAATTGCGCAGTCCCAGCAAACACCGGTCTCGCTGACCTTAGTGGCTACCAACGATCAACCCTTTTGGTGCAATGGGGTAGCGCTGTCTCGGGACACTGTTCCCCTTTGACCAGGCACTTCTCAGTATAATTTTTCTCAATTACATGTCTGCCCTTTGATAGAGATACAACAGAACCGCCCTCTGCTCGAGGATGGAGACGCTACTGAGAGATGATGATTCCCACCCGCCACAAAAATGGCAGGAAAGTATAGAAATTTATCCTACTCTCCCACTGAAGCGAGTTGTGACACAAGATTGGTTTTTAACGTGGGGAACCTAAGCCACTGGTCAAAGATTACCCAGCCCTCGCATACGCGGTAACTAGGTACAAAGTTTTCAGAACTAGTCACAACTTGTCTAAGTAACCACAAAGGTGGCGGGTAAGTTGTTGTATCGTGGAAAGAAGAGATACACAGAGAAATGTAAATAAACTACTTTATTAACAGAGTGGTACAACGAAGATGTATATACAATATTTACAGTCTATCGCAGTAGTAGGTGCTACTTCCGGAAGTCCGTGATAATGACAAACCCCGTGTTAAGCACACATTGTCTTATATGCATCCGGGCGACCGGATGTCACATGGTACGAGCCACGACAAAACATAAGTATATGTGCATATATATCCATTCATGAATATTGTCATAAGTTGTTATACTAGCCACCAATTAATTAATTAACGCATTTTAACAGCATTGTGCTTAAGACATTCAGAAATACAAAACTTTCATATTGTTTAGAATATAATTGCTAAAACTAGTATTTAATCATTGACTGGGACTGGGTATTGTACTATTTTACCGTGAGAAAGCAAATCATAAAATAATTGTAAGGTTTAACCAAGTAAGAGTTTAAATCTTAATAAAATTCTTGCTCACCCTGGGTTTATATTTTTAAGCCATGAAATAGTTGTTTGTATCTGCACATTACCGTCAACTTTTGACGTTTGTTCAGTTCGGTTCTAAGGACTGAATTCTCAGTTTGACATACCAAGAGATTAATAGGAGTACGCTGACATATATATATATATATATATATATATATATATATATATATATTGTGTGTATTTTGGCAGCATTTTTTCATTAATGCAGGTTTTATTGAATAATATAGACAAGTTTCGTCTATTAATTTTGTGTAGGATCCGTTCATACCGTCTAATGTGTCAAGATTCGCTATTTGTGAAAAGGCAAATTGAAATAGCGAAAGAAAATCTTGACACATTAGACGGTATGAACGGATCCTACACAAAATTAATAGACAAAACTTGTCTATATTATTCAATGAAACCTGCATTAATGAAAAATGCTGCCAAAATACACACAATTTAAATTACATGATCCAGCAGCCCAACACACCATCACCACCTTGAAATATAAATGGAGCCTTGTGAAAAGGCAAATTGAAATAGCGAAAGAAAATCTTGACACATTAGACGGTATGAACGGATCCTACACAAAATTAATAGACAAAACTTGTCTATATTATTCAATGAAACCTGCATTAATATATATATATATATATATATATATATATATATATATATATATATATATAAAATCTGTCCCAATCGATATAAACCTACGAAATTTATTTAGAAAATAAATTGCAGTATGAGCTCTGGTAAGAAAAGAGTTACTGAACATTAGGTTTATCAGTCCCCAAAATTCAGTTGCTCTTATCCTTAAGGACACATGGCCCAGTGGATATGGACGTTGGTTTGTTCCTGACTTGACTCTTAGAATTGTTAGTTCAATAGTAAACAAGTAAACAAGTACTTGAAGGGTTAGCGGGAGATAACTTATGACTTCTAATCGGTGCTTTACGCAAGGAATGGGGATGACATACCTCAGTGATTGGAATAAAGGGTTCAGTTCAAAATTCCTAGAAGGTACACCGGCCGAAACGTCGTACAAAGATAAGGACAATAGTCCGAATAACGTAAATACTGTAAATACTATCCCATCTCAGAAATATAGATAAATACTTGATTGTTTTGTATAGAAATGAGTAGAATGGAATAAGTTCTTTATTAAAACTGCTACTATTTTAAGAAAAAGACAGCTCGGAATTCAACAAATGAGAAGGGTGTTTGGAGACTTCTTTGCACACTATGAACCAGTTCTCTGGCATGAATTTTCAAAATTGTAGATAGTTCTACGTAAACTTTCACCACGATAATCAAATTATATAATTTGACTAAATGGGAGAATACAACTAAAGAAGGATTATAACATAAAATCCTAACAATCAAATTATATAAAGCAACTTAGTTTGTAATAAAAAATAAAACACACACATGTGTGTGTCATGTTTTTTTTTTAATTACATCTGTGAGAAAGATCTTGTAAAGTGCAAAATAATTCGTCGACTACAAGGGCGCAAAGATGCTTTTGTACTTTATAGAGATCAGCAATATTCAATATTCGACCTGATATATATATATATATATATATATATATATGTACTACCAGCTATAATTATTAGGCCACCCCAGTTTTTAAAAAAGTATGCATTTCATACTATTTTTAGTATTTATTGGCAAGTGGACAATTCTAAATAAAAATATTAGGATGGTCCTTTTGTTAATACTGCACAATAACATGTGCATCAAATGAACTGTTCTGGTGTTCTGTTTTTGTGCTATTTTCCCCATGCTAGTTTCTACTTCTTGTTGGTTGTCCGAAGCAAAGTCTTCCTGGCTGCCTTGTAAAATTTCGCAAAGTAAGAATGACAAAAAACCATTCTATTTTCATTTAAAATTATCCACTTGGCAATAGATACTAAAAAATAGTATGAAATACATCATTTTTTAAAGTGAGGTTGTGTAATAATTATGGTCGGTAGTATAATATATATATATATATATATATATATATATATATATATATAAGAGAGAGAGAGTATGTGTGTGTGTTTTGTTTCCACGGGATCTGTGGCTATACGTTTAATGATAGGGTGGCTAATATTGACCTTCTCACAAAATGCAACATTGGTAAAATAGAGATTTCCTGGTGGGTGCAGTCACAACTTCTCTGGGCTGCTGGTGTTGCAAGGATGAATGACGACAAAATACCTAAGGTCCTCATATATAGCCAGCTTTGACAGTTAGACGACCGTGGCTCAGGTATAACGACAAACAAAAGAATAACCACTCAGCTGTCGATGTGTCTCCTGCTAACTTCGAGCTAGTTGCCCTGTATATAAATAACTGAAGATATTTCTACCAAAGTTGTATTAGACATTTCGAAATCAGTCGCATACGCTGGCTAAGAGACGAAAGACAACGGAGAATAGCGTCAGAAAAGATTGCTGTTTCTATGTCCTGAGACCCTAGGTGGTTTACAATATGTGGACTTATATGCAGGTCCCCAGCGGGACTGAAGTGTCATATAAGACGCAAACATAAAAGTTGAATGAGCTTGTCAGATCCTGTTATCTCATATGTTCAAATCGACGGTAGAGTCTATTATATATATATATATATATATATATATATATATATATATATATATGAGGTTGGGTCACTGTGTCGGGCCAAGATGTTTTTTCCGCCTGAATCCATCCTGCACATATACAAATCAACCATCCGTCCGTGCATGGAATACTGCTGTCATATATGGTCATGCGTCCCCGCTGTTCATCTCAATGTTCTTGACAGGCTCCAAATGAGAATCAGTAATGTGATAGGCACCGACTTGGCGGCTCGACACCAGCCACTTTCTCACCAACGGGATGTGGTTTCCCTCTGCCTGTTCTATATGTATTTTCATGGCTTCTTCTCCGACGAACTTAAGTCACTGGTGCCTCTACCACATGGGTTTACTCGTGCAACCAGACTGGCAGATGGATCCCACCCATTCACAGTTAGATTAACCAAAGGCAGGCAACAATTCTACTCCATCAGCTTCTTTTCTCGCACTTCCCGCCTGTGGAACTCTCTTTCATATTCTTGCTTTCAACGGCTACAACCTCCAGGAATTTAAATGCAATGTCAATACTCATCTGTTAACAACTTGACTCTAGTTCTTTCTACAACACCCTGTATACGTTTGCCTTTCTCTATACCTTTGCACCTGTCATTACACCTGTATTCCTATCATTCTCTTGCTCCTTTCTCTGACACCCCCTGTAACTGGTTCGTCTTTCTCTTTACTCTCCTGTTATCTAATCTTTTACTCTTATGTAGCCCCCTGCTCATCAGTGGCGTTACCGCCTAACATGGGGTGAAACGATTAAAAGTATATATATATATGGAAAGAGAGAGATGAGATAGAGAGGAAGAGGGGGTAGT
This sequence comes from Ascarosepion bandense, assembly GCA_037127315.1. NCBI lineage: Eukaryota > Metazoa > Mollusca > Cephalopoda > Sepiida > Sepiidae > Ascarosepion > Ascarosepion bandense. Next base: position 9,778,702 of record JBBBDQ010000256.1, read on the forward strand.
AAGTTTTCCCCTTTTCTCAAAAAAGTGTATCAATCAAAACGCGGCATTTCTGTAGTACTGTAATATTTCCCGAGGGTATTGAAGAGACAAAATCAGAAAACCATCATCTTGTTATGCTAGCAAAAAAAAAATCACTGAGTTTAATGTAAAATCTTCTGGAATGTCTTGTGCACATCACCAAATGCTATTCAACCCTTCATTACCTAATGGCTTTAAAGCCAGAATTTATCAAAGACCATTTCCAGCATGTCGTTCTACCAAAGCATAACATTCTCTGTACTCTGAAAGGGATCATATCAGGGTTAATCCCTAAAGCATGGGGTGAGCCAAAACAGAAAGGCCTAAGAAGACTGTACAATTTTTAGCAATATCTAAATTTCAGCATTACTGGTTCCATGCTAGTATGATCTTGTGCCAAACCTTGCTATCGTGGAGAGGCTCGGCTAATATCACTACTATATCTGCATTGAAATTCACTAGGAACTATTTATAAAACCCCGACCCCGCGAAAACCAATGTCGGGGAGAACACCACATAACCATACAACCCGCCAATCAATATCGGGACGAACGGCCGGAAAAAAAATGGTATAACACATGGCGAACAACGCACCAAGTAAAGATCAACCAGAATGCCCAACCCGAATAAAAACATCCATCCAAAAGGCAGTTAAAGATATTTTCCTTAATTTTCAATATTACAACCAGATATACTTATGTATTTGTATGTACGTGTATGTGTGTGTATGTATATATATATATATATATAGGTGTATATGTATTTATGTATGTACGTATGTATGTGTATAGATAGATAGATAGATAGATAGTTAGATAGATAGATAGATAGATGTAAGTTTGTTGTCCTGGATTTCACGCTTTTTTTATCGTCTAACAAACTGTTTTAATTTTTTATTTAAAATATGGGATATATGTAGCGATGCCTATATTGATGAATTTTTGTGTAGGTGGGATGAACTTTGGGAGGAATATTTGTTGTCGTGACGTATTTTATAAAAACACAGACATAAATTAACACTTGTACAACCATTGACGTGCACAGAGACACACGTAAGCAAGACAACTGGGGCTCACACTGGCATAACTTCATGTGAACGATATGGGGATTAGCATATACATGTATATGTGTGACGTTTTGCACATGCATGCGCATTTAATTTTAGTTTATGTATTTGCATAAATATATATCTAATTCTGTTTATACGTTCATGCATTGAAATATGATTGTGTCTGTCCCGACCTCATTTATTCAGGGCTGGTCACGTTACATATCCAATATGTAGCAATTTAGTTTGTGTACAAATAGAGCTTTAAAATTTAACAGACAAATTGACAAGTCGATAAAAGCTAAATTTTGTAATTTGTGTATGTATGTATGCGTGGGTATATTAATCTGTATATGTGTTGATTTGCCAGCATTTGTGAATATACTCGTCTATTTTTCCATGTGTGGATGTTTGTAGGTTTATTTATGCATGCGTTCTTTCTCTTCCTAGTTTAATATATATATATAAAGTTCTAAATCTAATAACTTGTTAAACTTAGAAAAATTTTTTAAATTTCACAATAATAAAAAAGTAGATATAATAGTTAATTAATAATGCTGATCTCAGTTTAATCAAATATTAATACAACTGCCCCCCCCCCAGATTATTTTTAGGTCTGCCCACATATTCTCCAAATTAGAAGTTGCTTTACTCTGATTGGTCCACATTGTACATACAACAATTTCTCACTGATTAAAGAGGTTTTGCTTGTTTTTAACCTTTTAAAAACCATTCAATTTAAAATAAGCCACATCACTTGACAAGACACAAGAAATGTCGAAACAAAATAGCTACTTTTGTAGTGATATTATAATATATCCATGTTATAATTTCTGAATAAATATTATTAGCTCTACTTTGTATTGATCACTTTTTTAAGAATAGATTTTCTTTGGATAAGGAATATTATTCCATCCATATGTACCCTATACTCGTATATATATATATATATATATATATATATATATATATATATATATATAGTGTGTATCGAGGCAGCAAATAATTTTCTAAACATATACTGTTAAATATAAGAGACAATGAATGTCTATTATGCTTAATCATGAGCCGTTCTAAACTTCGTATTTTGGCTTTAATTTCAGTTGAAAATAAAGACAAAAATTCTCCAACATTTGGATAATTTTTTATTAATTTGGTTCTAAGCTTTCGGCTCACGTGAGCCGTCTTCAGAGAGGTCACCAAGCTTAGAATCAAATTAATAAAAAAATTATCCAAATGTTGGAGAATTTTTGTCTTTATTTTCAACTGAAATTAAAGCCAAAATACGACGTTTAGAACGGCTCATGATTAAACATAATAGACATTCATTGTCTCTTTAACAGTATGTATATATATATATATATATATATATATATAAGAAAATAATAAGAAAATAAATAAGAAAAGCATATGAAGCACCACGAAACTTTTCTGCAAAAAACAAAAGCACGATAAACAAAAACTAGAAAAATGTACAAAACTTCTTTAGAAATCACTTCGACCAAAACTAATTAATGATCGCTCACTTCAAACAATAAAACACGATTATTACCAACGACTGAAGAACAATCAAATTTCTATGGAATGCTGTCTACGAAATGACTTGCCTCAGTGGAGAATCAGTCAGTTAAGTGCCATAGGTGATACACGCTTGGACGATCATGTCTCTTTAGAGACATGACTGACTGGTCAGAAGATTATCCCGTAGTAGGTTGCCATTATTTTCTGCGGTAGACTGGCCGCCAGCTAAGAATATAGAACCCAATCTGTCCTGTTATTTAACCCATAACTGGAGGGAAATTACAGATTAATACCTTTCCATTGCACCACAATGCACATCCAGGAGAATATCTAACAATAATAATTGAAATAACGAATACATTGATTCCAACATCACTACATTATCGCACCATTTAACTTTACATTCATCGATTAATTACCTCAATCGCATCCCACAAACGATAACAACAACAAGATAACAATAGTTCAACAGATGCTTATAAATAATGCGAAAATATTATGCCATATAAACTTTAGAAATAACTACAAATACTAGAATCTTCATCCATAAAATTTCACTGAATTTATCAGCAAGCATTAAATAGAATTCACAATTAGACTATAAAGAAATGTTACGTTCCCAAAAACTGATCCGTGAAACCGCGGTTATTGAGAAGACACGAGACTAAAAACCACAAAAGTGAAGAATATATAACTGTAAACATAACCATATAATTTTTTGAAAAGAAAATATTGGAAAAGTTATGTTAAAATTCGCATTAAAAACGAAGAAATTGACCTAAATCGTAGAATATTAAGAGAAAAACACCTTTCATCGGTTTTTCAACCAAACTTGTATAAAGAAAAAAATCTATCAAATGCACTCAGTTTAAATATATATAATAATGAATTTATTTCATGTGTACATTCTACTTAAAACATGGGATATCATGGCTTACCACAACTTCCTGTCCTTTATGACTCAAAATAACCTTTGACTTTTGACCTTCCCTTTTTATCCCCCTTCAGCCATTATGCGTACTATAAAAATGACAGAAATATTCGAATAATTTTGCAATTTATTAGTTATTTTCCACATCAGTAATATAGGTTTATTTTTATCTTATCATCAAACCAAAGGAAAAGATTTTGTTTAAAATTATTTAAATTAAAATATGCAAAGAAAGTTAACGGAAAATAAAATAACTAAAAAGCAATGTATTGACGGCTTGTTCATACGACTTCCTAATTATATACACACCTGGTTAAAATCTTAAAACCAGTTACAAAAGGGGTAAAAAATGTAAAATACTGTTACTTTGATCAAAATACATTTGCAAAACAATGAGAAAACGTAGTTTATTAAAAAAAAAACAAGTGAAAATTTTAAGCTTCTAATAGATTAATTTGAATAAACACTGAAAAAGTATTTTAGGTTGGTCATAGATATAGGATCATGTCTGAAAAAAATCACTGGACAAAAGTTTTAGAACTAGTGACTGTGCTCATAGATTTAGGCGTGTAGGCATCTACTTAGCTCATTTCCATCATTAAATTTCGGATTTTAAGTTGCTTAAGAGTAAAATTTGAACAAAGTTCGAACAGGGCAAGATTTTTTAACTTCAAAGTCATAATCTTTAGCAACGGGTCATTGCAAATGAAATTTAACCGTAGCAGAATTGTCATTGCTAACCTCATGAAAAAAATCGAAATGCGTATGCTACTAAAAAATCAAAAAACCTTAAAATCTCTAGATAGACGCATTAGGCGAGAAGTTAAGAGGGATTCAAATTAGATAAAAAGCGAATACAAATGCTGAATTCGACTAGTTTCTGGTTTCTTTCCTCTCCTCGTGTCTTAATAGTAGTGCTGTGGCAAACTGTTTGCAATGTGTGTGGATGGTAGCAACGCCTCTTCATTTCGAGGGTACTGTGTTGGCAGTTTCCTAGTTGCAGCTTGCGACTGGTAGATACGAGCCTGAACTCTTGCGTAGCTTCTTGAGAGGCTGCTCTAATCAACATTTGAATAATCTCGAAATTTCTTGTAGTGCCATGTCGCACATGGATGGGTGTCCCTGCAAGTGCCCCCGGTAGGCATCTCTGAAGCCACATTATGCTGCGGTCTGCGCCTGTTTTCTTCCTCTATGTGTTGCATTTGACGACCGACTGATACTACTACTCTAGGCCTCTTACCAGAAAATCTATAATTATGATACCACACAAAGTAAGAATTAAAACCGAACCAGTTAAACAAAAATCATCTAACATCTCTTTCTCGAACGTCCGTGATATCCATACCAACTTTTGCAGTGTTAAATCCTTCCTCCTCATAAACTCCTTTGACACCTTAGTTCTCTGTGAACTTAACCTTGACCCTTCTATTCCTTCCTCTGATTTCTATATCTCTGGTTACCTTCTTCTTTTTAAGGACTCCAATGTCCATATGCACTGACTTGATATCAGCGAACATCTCCCTCTTGATAGATTATTTTTCGTGAATCTCCAGATCATTCTTACATGTTTCTCCGTCCCTCTCTACTAAGCTCGGTTAGCTATCTTTTTTTCTCTACCTCCTAACCCCCTTAGACAGTATCTCCAACAATATAGATAGGGCCATTTCCTCTCATCAGTTCGCTCCTATATTGGTATTTCGAGACATTAATACCCACCACGTCAAGTGGTTGGAAAACAGTGTCACCGATTCTGCTGGTGTCTATACCATGAACTTTTCAATCACTAAATCCCTTACGCAATTGGTGGATTGTTTTATGCGTTTCTGTGTTAAACCTAATAGGCTTGACTCACTGCTTGATCTCTGTTTCACTTTTATCCATGACTCCTGCCATGTCATGCAGCTTTGCCCTTTTGGCAACTCTGATCATGCGGTGGTTTACGTTAATATATATCTCCTTCCACTTCCCAATACACCAGAGACCCCCGACAACAGAAGATCATACTGTTACCAAAAGGGCAGACTGGGAGCCGTTCCGCGATTTCTTGTGTGACGTCCATTGGAACAAAGTTTCTAATATTCCCGTTGAAGACTGTGCATACGGGGTCTCCTCTTGGGTTAAAGCTGGCATCAATATTTTTATACCAGCCAGGAAGTTAAGACTTAAACCCCATTTGTCCCTCTTGTTCTCTCCTGCTTGCTAGGTTAATATTGCCTACAGGAATCACTTCTTCCGGTTTTATTGGAGCCTCGCGTCTGACAGTAATAGGCGCCTTTTTGCCTCTGCTCGTAATGATTGCAAGAGGATCCTTAATGATACTGTTGTTTGTTGGCAGAATGAAGCAGCGTATAGCATTTCGCAATTTTTTCTCCAAAAACTATTGTCGGCTATTTAAAATGTGTTAAACTGAAACAAGCCCACTATAACAGCCTTAATAAAAATATTTGAAGTCCTCCAATCTTCAGAGAACCAGGCAGAGGGCTTTGCTCACAAATTCCCCACCAACTCAGCAATTCATTTGTCTAGGCACCCGACTTCCCAGCTAGAACTGAGGCTCAACTGAGTGACGTTTACATTACCCTCTCGCTGGCCTCTAACATAATATCAAGCTTGATCAACATAAGGCAAGCGGAGGTGACGGAATCCCAAACATTGCCCTAAAGAAATGTGCCCCTGAACTCTCCTCTCTCCTCTCCAAACTCTACAACTACTGTATCTCTGTTTCTCGTTTTCCTGCCTGTGGTTCAAATATTTAAGAACTCTGAAGAACCTGCAGACCCCTTTATTTATTGTCCTATCAGCCTCCTACAGATTTTTTGCAAAGTGTTTGGAACTATTATCAATGCTAAAGTGGTTCAACATCTCACAGCTAAAAGCCTCTTCTCCAAAAAACAGTATGGTTTCCGCTTCACCCGATCTACTGCTGACAGGCTAACGCCCATCACAGAGTATATCTACCTGGTTCTCGATAAGAACGGCGAAGCTCGAGCTGTTGCACTAGTTATATCCAAAGCATTTGACAGAATATGGCATGCTGACCTTCTACGCAAACTGCAGTGCTATGGTGTAACTCGAAACTTGTTTTATCTAATCCAGTCGTGCCTTTCAAATCGTGTAATGAAGGTAGTATTGAACGGGCATGCTTCCAGATACTATCATACGAACGCCGGTGTCTCTCAAGACTTTATTCTAGGTCCTACGCTTTTTCCCGTCTTTATCAACGATCTCCCCGATGTAATCAGATCACAAGTAGGAATCTACGCTGACGATACCACCATTTACTCCCGCCTCTATGCAAAATCTGCCGAGGCTTACAAACCAAACCTCGCTGCTGATCTTGAAAGTGACCTCCAATCTGTGGTGGACTGGGTTAACAAATGGCTCGTAAATTTTAATACTTCCAAAATGAAGCTGCTTATTTCTAACCGACATAGACAATCGCTTCTACCTCCTGTCAGCATAGCTCAAGATAGTCTTCGTAAAAGCAAAGCATTGCGCTTCCTCGACTTAACTCTTTCAAGCGACCTCAAGTGGAATGACTACATTCAATCCATAGCTAAATCTTGTGCTAGAAATGTCGTCTGAATCCATCTTGCACATATCTAAATCTACCATTCGCCCACGCATTGAATACTGCTGTAACATCTGGTCGAGTGTCCCTGATAATCATTTCGAGGTTCTTGACAAAATCCAACGGAGAATCTGCAAAATTAATCGATCCTGGCATGGTAGCTCAACTCCAGTCACTTTCACACCGACGTAATGTGGCTTCTCTTTGTTGCTTCTACAAATATTTTCAGGGCTTCTGCTCCGATGATCTTAGCTCCTTAGTGGCTCCACTGCATGAATTTACTCGAGCTCCTAGACTATCAACTAGGTCCTACTCTTTTACAGAGAAACCAATCAAACGTAACCTCAACTTCTACTTCTACAGCTTCTTTTCTCGCATTTCCCGCCTTTCGTATACTTACTTCCATGACAGCTACAATGTCCAAGAATTTAAATACAATGTCAAATGGCATCTCTTATTTCCTTCACTCGCATACTGACAACCCTTGTTTCATGTTCTTCTCCCATTCCCCTCTACTCTCATGCAGTTCTCTTCACTTCAGTGTTCTCATCCTTCTCTTACTCATTTTCTGACACCCACTGTAACTTATTCTTCTTTCTCGTCACTCCTTTTCTATTTAACTCCCTGGCCACCAGTGACAGTACTGCCTTGCTTAGGATGAAATAGTTATAGTTTTTTAAAAAATTAAATAAGAAAAAGTTTTAGAACGTGAAACGGCTGCAGAGGCCTCGCCTTCGTCCTCGCCATGAAACCTCCCATTTACAATTTGCTTCGGATTATCAAACTTGGGATGTACATAAATGGAAGAAAAGTTGTTTTCAGACGAGAAACATTCACCTTTTATAGCTCAGATGGTTTTCAGTGTTATTGGCATCCAAAAGATGTCCTAAAAGAATTTCTCTCAACACAACAAAGTAGAAGATCAATTATGATCTGGGGGTCATTTTTGTACATTGGAACTCTTGAGCTGCTCAGAAAATAAAAGGTCGTCAAAGAACTGTAAGGACATTGACATGAAATTTTCTCAACACAACACAGTGGAAGAAGATCAATTATGATCTGGGGTTTATTTTCGTACATTGGAACTCTTGAGCTGAAGGAATTAAAAGGTCGTCAAACAGATGTTAGTACATTGACATGAAAGGCATTGCTATTGACTGGAGGCTCTCGTCTATATGGAGAAAACGGGATTTTCCAACAGGACAATGCTGCAATACACAACGCTCGAAGGAGTTTTTTTTTTATGGAAAACAACATTCAACTTTTGAGTCAGTCTCCGTGCTCTCCAAATTCAAACCCAATCGAGAATGTTTGAGGATTAATGGCAAAGAATGTTTATAAACATAGGTCGGGATTTGAAACTGTGGATTCACTTCGTGCTGCAGTTTATGCATCCTGGGCGGTCATCTCAAGCACTATCAAGTTAATAATAATTATGTCTAAGCGAATTTTCGAAGTAATTGACAAAAATGGCGGATATACTGAATGTTAGATTGACGTTGTGACTTATTTGTTCTGTATTTTCTATTTTTATCTACATTGTCTTATAATTATGACCAACCAAAAAAAATACATTTTCAATGTTTAAATTAATCAATTAAAAGCTTAAAATTTTCACTTGTTCGTTGATAAACTACTTAATTAATGTGAGTATTTCGTAAATATATTTCGATTAAAGTAACAGTACTTTATTTATTTATTTTATTTTTTACCTTTTTCTATCCAGTCTTAAGCTTTTGACCGGTAGTGTACTCCTTTGTTCTAATTTATTGTGGTAATACGAATCCTGTTCGCTTAATGGCATTGAGTAAATCTTCTTGTTTGGTGTTACAAGGAGTTTTGATGACCTTTCGCACAACTGCACCCCACAGATAATAATCAAAGGAGTTGTAGTCTGGGGAGTTAGAAGACCAGATGGAATGAGTAATGTGGTCACAGAAATCGTCTGACTGCTATGACTGGGTTCTCTTGCTTGTGTGGCATGCTGCAGAGTCTTGTTGCCAGACACAAGGTTTTTTAGCAGCCACCCTTTTCACCCAGACCAGCACTACTACCTCAAGGCACTTGATGTATGTCTCTGTGTTGAGTTTGAGTTCATGTGGAACAAGAATATTGGTATAATGTCGTCATCACTAGTGATCACACCAAACACCTTCATAATCACTATTAAACTTGTTAAACTCTTTCTGAATCCTCTGCACTGTTCCTCAGATTGACACCCACACACTCTAAAATGTTTGTATTGGAACTCCCGGTGCGAATTTCAAGCAGTACACCAGGGCGGGCGTTTCCCAATTTTTTCCGAGTGAAATACATCAAGGTGCAGTTTTTCTCACAAACCAAGAGATCCTACTATACTGTGCAATCGACAACATAAAAAACAACGCGCATGCGCGAAATTAAAATATAAAATGGCGGCGATTTATACATCACACTCTCTATATAAATAGTATGATCGATTTAAATCGAACAAATGCCTGGTGATCAGATGGGATGATGAGGAAGAGGAAGGGTAGTGAGACTGGCACGTCTCAGAATAGACAACACAAAGATAAAAACGAAGTAATTTCATTATTAATTATACCCTTCAATGACTACAGGTGTAGTGTCCTCTCATTTTCAAAGACCAGTGCACAGCGCATTTAGCGATATATACGCCTGTTATAATAAACACTATTTTGAAAGATTATCTACACAAATATATTAACAAAGAAATATCAATAAATACGACATTTCTCTTGGACAAATAAGATAGATAGATAGATAGATAGATAGATAGATAGATAGATATGAACATCGATAATAATTGTGAATAGACATCGACAGATAGGTATATATTGATATAGACATGGATAACATATGTATAGTCATAGATGATAGATAGATAGATAGATAGATAGATAGATAGATAGATAGATATGTATGAACATCGATAATAAATGTTTATAGACATCGACAAATATAGATATAGACATGGATAACATACGTATAGTCATAGATAGATAGATAGATAGATAGATAGATAGATAGATAGATAGATAGATAGCAACAAACAGGGATTGATAGCGATTTATAAACTTCGAGAAAGAGAGTAAGATTAGTGTGTTTTTGATAAAAGCGGGACATGAAACTATTTGAAATGTGTTCTTCTCTCTTCTGTGACTTTCCACACGGGATGATTAAATTCAAAATTGAGCTGAAGTGCACTTCTGAAAATAGAAGTCGATTAATTGCTAATTTCAAATTTGAAAATAGAATTTTCATACGAAAAAGTACATGGAACTATTTCCACATATATCAACGCATATTTACGTATTTAAATATTTATACTTATATATGTTCAATCCCAGATATACCTTTAGTCATGATTCAATAGACCAACATCATCATCTATATTTACTATCCGAATGCCAATCACACACTCATATATATCTAAATATTATGAATATGTATGTATACGGACCTGTTGTCTAGTACGAAGCATACCATGATTCCTCAAACACGCACACACACACACACACACACACACACACACACACACACACACACACACTCATACACACATACACATACACACGTATATATGTACATACATTCATATGTATGTTTATATTTTTATTCATATATATATATATATATATATTATCATGAATACATATATATGTGGTCATTGTTATGTAAATTGCATAGTAAATCTCATGACGAATATATATATACATATATATGCTTACACAAGTTTTGTTGCATTTCAAATCTATATTTCTATGATAATTTAAATTAGATTCGAATATGGAGAAAATGCATTAACCTGTAAAACTTTAAACTTTATAAAGTAAAGTCGTTATTCGTGTTGGCATATAAATACGTGTAAATAAATTAAACGGTAAATATACATTGCTTATTTTCTCATTCAGTTTTTATAAATTTGTGTGTGTGGGGGGCGAAAATGATGCTTTCTGCGGCAAAGTAACATTATTGCATTAAATTTAGACTAATACATTAACGCTGACAATTTGATATTTTTAAATACGTCAGTATTTGCGTCGTGTGGCGATATATATCGGCTCGGAAAGAGAAATCGGGGAGCCGATTTCGAATTCCAGTTGAATTCATTGCATTCACTTATGCGCAAATACCCTTGGGAAAGGTATCAATCTGTCTCTTCCCTCCAGTTATGGGTTAAATAACAGGGCAGATTGGCTGGCAACCAGTATACCGCAAAAAGCAATAGCAGCCCACGGAAGGATAATCAGTCAGTCATGTATCTTTCGAGACATGATCACCCAAGCGTATTTTTGTATGGCACTTAACTGACTGACTGACATTAACGTTGACAATTTGATATCTTTAAATACATCAGTAGGTGCTGACGTGATCACAATCTTCAAGAATTCAAATGTAAAGTCAATAGTCATCTCCTATCTCACTAACTTGTATCCTCTCTCTCATGCTCCTTTTTCCAACCACTCTACTCTCATCCGTATTCTCATCCTTCTCTTTCTTTCTGATACCCCCTGTAACCTGTCACTCTTTCTCATAACTTTCCTCCTATGTAACACTCTGCACAACAGTGGCAGTAATATACCTTGCTTGGGGTGAGACGATTATAGATAGATAGATAGATAGATAGATAGATAGATAGATAGATAGATAGATATGACAAACTGGAGATAGATAGATAGATAGATAGATAGATAGATAGATAGATAGATAGATAGATAGATAGATAGATATGACAAACTGAGGATAGATAGATAGATAGATAGATAGATAGATAGATAGATAGATAGATAGATAGATGAAAAACGGAATAGAGAGAGAGAAAAATAGGTAGATAGACCTAAGATTTGTCCAGCGTTAACGCCACTAGTCTGGTGTTAATCATGAGAACCTTATTTGCTTGCCTGATTACAGTAACTACCAACTGTAAATAAATTCTGCAAGTAGAAAAACAGATCGTTGCGAATCAAATTAAATCGAATAAGAGGGGAAGAGAGGAGGAGAGTGAGATGCCCTTTTGACCGATCAGTTGCAATAAGACTTGATTTAATGTGTTGTATTATATCGTTGTTTGCCAAGAGGCTCTCTATTATTTACCAGTTGTATGCATGACGTCACATTCTCAACTGATTATCAGTCTGGTCTGAAATTTCGCATTGTTTGCTAGGGAGTTATTGATTTTTTTGGACAATTTGCTCACAAGAAAAGGATATTTAAACTTAAACGTATTTAGATAGATAGATAGATAGATAGATAGATAGATAGATAGATATGTCTGAACATCGATAATAAATGTGCATAGATATCGATAGATAGGTAAACACAGATATAGTCATGGATACAATATGTATAGTCATAGATAGCTATTATCTATGGCTATTTCCATTACAAATGCTCGAATGAGCTCCACGTTTTAATTGAACTAGTTCAATTTTTAACACTTGGCGCTGCTAAGCCGATAAAATGTAATCATTCACATTTCCTCTGTATTATATTTGAAAGGAGTATATTTCACTCAGACTCTTCTGTAGAACTGCTACTCTGTGAAAAAAAACCCTCGAGTAAATGCTATCTCAAACATGAAAATCTTGAACACTTTCAGACATGTGACCGTCGCTATCTTCCTTAACATCTTAATATTCAAACCCTACTAATTTCCATTTTGTTTATCTCAAACGCTTCCGTATCTCCCTACAATGAATAACTCTTGATATTTATATTGGTTAAAATTTAGTGCAATCATTAGATAGATAGATAGATAGATAGATAGTAATTGTTCATACTGGTTATCAAACTGTTTCGTGACTCCTAATACTAATTATTTATCTTTCAGCCTATGAAAGAAACAAAAATATAGATGTGATCATTGTTGAATCCTTCATAGAACGACGTATATTGGAATCGTGATGGCCTAGACAGCGCTGTCAAAAATGAATACCATCTAAGAGTGAAAAAAAGGACAGATTATGCCATCAGTATAGACACTTTTCCTTTTTATTATAATTTTCTCCCTAAAACACAACAGATTAATGAATGCAAAACAAATTAAAAATGAAGAATATTTTCACAGGCGAGAACAATAAAAAAAAACAGGCATTAAGAAAAAGGAATGTAACGACTAACATTGCATTTAAATGTTTAAAGATCGTAAGTGAAAAGAATGTAAAAACCGGAAAAGATTTCCAAAAACGAAAATTCTCAAAGAAAATTTTAACACAAAACTTATAGTTGCATCTAATCATTTTAACTGCTAAGAGTATGGAACCTTGCTGCCAACCTAGTACTGTTCTTCAATTCGTAAAGTCTAGGTACCAAGAAGGAATGTTCATCAGTAAAATTACCATGAAAATATTCATAGAAAAGGCGGAGCAAAGCGACTTTATGGCAGAAGGAAAGTGACTGAAGCCGAAATACTACCCGAGTCAACCTACCCGAGTCAACCTACCCGAGTCAAGAACGCTAACAAATAAATAGATGGAACGTAGATAGTATTTATACTCAACCATTGTGAACAGCACTAAATATCATTGGTCCAAAAACATTTGCACAATGAAGAAAACACATAACCACTATGGGAATTTATGGAAGGTTACAGATACAATATGTGAAAGACGAATACAGTTTAAAGGCTACTGCTGGATAATCAAACAAAATGCTGTGCCTCAATGTATATTCAGCCAGTCCGTTGTGCCATACGTGATACACGCTTGGGCGGTCATGTTTCGAAAGTGACCTGACTGACTGGGCAGACGATTAACTCGCAGTAGGTTGCCATTACTTTCTGCGGTAGACTGTTTGCCAACCAAGGCTATATATCCCAATCTATTCTGTAATTTAATCCAAAACTTCAGGGAAGAGACGGATTAATACCTTTCACAAGGGTATTTGTGCATAATTGAATGCAAGAAATTCAACTGGAAATTCGAACACTGCTCCACCATTTCTCATTCCAAGCCGATATCCATTGCACCACCACGCAACGTATATTACGATATCCAAATTATGGTACCAGGCAAATGAGAAGCGTCATTGATAAACTTATAGATGATGTCGTAATCATAAGGAAAGATCTGTGGAAAGTTATGGTTGGCAGAAACAGTTGAAAAGAAAGGGTTAGAAGTGTTCGAGGACAATTAGATAGATAGATAGATAGATAGATAGATAGATAGATAGATAGATAGATAGATAGATAGATAGATAATGAACAAGCTGGAATAGATAGATAGATAGATAGATAGATAGATAGATAGATAGATAGAATATTGCAAAACTTAAATAAATGTTCATTTGAGGACAATCAAATGGATAGAAAGAGAGAGACAGACAGAGAGCTAGGTAACCTGTTCAAGTCGTGGGTTAACCGTTATTTTCCCATCCTATTCGCATAGACTGCTTCTTACTGTGACCCTCTAACTCGAGTGGTCTTGTACAACGTGAAGCCCACTGTAAAAATGATATGATAATGAGATAAATACTTTAATAGGCAAGGAAACTTAGATAGATAGATAGATAGATAGATAGATAGATAGATAGATAGATAGATAGATAAGAACCCCGGTTGGCCTTGTATAACGGGAATTCCCCTATAAAAAGAATGATAGAGCAATAGATACATTAACAGGCAATGAGACCGAAATAGATAGATAGATAGATAGATAGATAGATAGATAGATAGATAGATAGATAGATCCTCGGGTGGTAGGATATATCGGGAATCCCACTGTAAATAACAATGATAGAGAAATATATACATTAACAGCCAAGAAGATTGAGATAGATAGATAGATAGATAGATAGATAGATAGATAGATAGATAGATAGATAGATAGATAGATAGATAGATAGATCAAACAACAGAATTACCATCAAAACTACAAGTGGAGTAATCTTTAATCTATTTATCTGTTTAAGGACTATTTCCTAATTTAACTGAGAAAATTATTCCTTTTACATATATTTTGTTTATATTATTTTTATTTGAATTTACATTTTTACTATTATTATTATTATTATTATTATTATTATTATTATTATTATTATTATCCAACATTTTGAAAATGTGTTAGATTTTTAAGAAACAGACTCAAAATTTGTTTCTAGTCATACTTAAGATGCTCTTTTAACAAATTTGATTGAATCACAGATTACAAAACCAAATTTTAAAAGGTTCTTTTTGATACTTTTCCGCATTTATAGAAACTAGTGTTGCATTAATATTTTGATTTTTTTCTCGATTTCCTAATTTTGTTCATGATTACCGACAAAATTGGAACTATTTATATTGAACAGTCTATTTATGAATTACTGGTCCATTCTCGTAGTAAATATGTTATTTTCACTGCATTGTTCATGTTTGGCACAAGTGTTCGGTACTCAGTTTGGGATCAAACTTACCCCTAAAGATCCATGGGTGCAACTCTCTGATCATTACACGACCATAAGGCGGCCATATGCTGTGAGGACAAATATTCTTCCACGATTAACATCTTTGTGTTTAATTTCTTGGGTGATTTCTTTTGTTAGTGTAACAAGATTTGTTATCGGAGGCCAAAATTTGAACAACATAAGTTACGCAGATGATACAGTGCTGATAGAAGACACGGAAAGGAAACTACAAAACCTCGTACAGAAGATAGCTGAAGAGAGTGACAAGAAAGGACTACAAATAAACTGCAAGACAACCGAATGCATAATCATCAGCAAAAAGAGCAGCCCAAAATGCCAAATACAGGTCGGGGATACCAGAATCAAGCAGGTACAAAAATTTAAATACCTGGGAAGCCTTATAACAGAAGACGGAAAGTGCGACACAGAGATCCGAAGGCGAATTGACATGGTGAAGGACGCGTTCTAGAAGCTGAGTAGAATATTAAGAGACACAAAAATTTCGCTAAAAACAAAAAGTCCTAGATTGCTATGTGATGTCAGTTTTTCAATATGGCACTGAATGCTGGACAATATCATTAAAGATGAAAGAAAATATCGAAGCAACTGAAATGTAGTTTCAGAAGGATGCTGCGAATATCATGGACTGAGCATGTGAGCAATGATGAAGTTTTGAAAATGATGGAAATGAAAAGGAAATTAATACTGAGCATCAAGAGAGACAGCTAAAGTTCCTGGCGCATGCAATGAGAAAGAAGGGCTTGAAGAACCTGATACTCTCAGGTCACATACAGGGAAAAATGAAACAGGGAAAAGCAGCGGATAAAATATTTGAATGGCCTGAGCAAATGGATGACATAACGTGAGTTCCGCGGTGTAACTGGAGAAAGCGTGCTAAGAGCCACCAGGGATAGGGAGACGTGGAAAGCCATGATCGCCTACGTCCTGAAAGAACAAGGCTCATAGAGGAAGAAGAATTGTACTTTTCTTGATTATGAAAGTCCTCTGTGGTGGAGAGGCGTAAAAGCAGTACGTTCTGCTACAGAGCAGTAGACGCAGGTTCGAAACCTGCCAGAAATACATTTTCTTATTAAGAAGCCATATATTTCTACTGTCATATCTTCTCAATCCCATGTATTGAACAAATGCAGGGTGAGATGGTTGAATTGCTGTCTTAATTACGCAAAAATGTAAATAACGCAGACATATAAAATAAATAAAATGCAGCCGTAACTTCTACTCCAACAGTTTCTTTCCTCGCACTTCCCGACTGTGGAATTCTCTTCCAAACGATTGCTTCCCCGACGGCTACAATCTCCAGGAGTTTAAATGTAAGGTCAATAGACACCTCCTAACACACTAACCTGCTCCCATTCTATCAAACACTCTTCCCATCTGCCCGACACTCATCCTCGCTATCCTTACTCATCTATCACCTTTCTCCTGACATTCCCTATGTCTATCCACTCCTTCTCTTTACCTTCCCCTATGTAGCCCCATGCGCAATAGTGGCAGTGGAATGCCTTGCTTGGGGTGAGATGATTAAAAAAAAAAATCTCATTTTTAACTTACTAAAATTACATACACATATTTTGAAATACTAGAATAATTTTATTCAATAAAATCGTCGTTGGCTTCACAGTACGATCTAGAGACGACTTTGGAATCTCCTGCATCTCATCTGAACGGTCTCTTTGTTTAAGTTGATTCTTCTTCTTCTTCTTCTTCTTCTTCTTCTTCTTCTTCTTCTTCTTCTATGTGTCTTGTCCCTTCAGGACGTACGCGATCATGGCTTTCCACGTTTCCCTATCCCTGGTGGCTCTGAGAACGCCTTCTCCTGTTACACCGTGCAATCCACGTTCTGTCATCCACCTGATTAGGTCCTTCAAATATGTTATCCGGTGCTTTCCTCTGTCTCTCCTTCCCTCTATCAGGCCTGCTGGTATCAGGTTCTCCAGGCCCTCCTTCCTCATTGCATATCTCAGGAACTTCAGCGGTCTCTTCATGATGCTCAGTATTAATTTCCTTTTTTGTTTCCATCATTTCCAAGACCTCGTCATGCTCGATCCATGATATTAGCAGCATCCTTCTGTAAAACCACATTTCTGTTGCTTCAAGTTTTTCCTTCATTTTTGATGGTATTGTCCAGCATTCACATTCATATTGAAGGACGGACATCACGTAGCAATCCAGTTCTCTCTTCCTAGTTTCTAGCCAAGTTGTCCTGTTTCTTAATACTTTACTCAACTTCTGGAATGCTTCCTTTGCCATGCCAATTGGCCTTCGGATCTCTGTGTTGCACGTTCCGTCTTCTGTTATAACGCTTCCCAGGTATTTAATTTTTTGTACCTGCTTGATTCTGGTATCCCCGACCTGCATTTGGCATTTTGGGCTGCCCTTTCTACTGATGACTATGCATTCAGTTTTCGTGCAGTTTATTTCTAGCCCTTTCTTGTTACTTTCTTCCGCTACCTTCTGTAGGGGATCTTGTAGTTTCCTTTCTGTGTCTGCTATCAGCACTGTATCATCTGCGTACCTTAGGTTGTTTAAATTTTGGCCTCCGATTACGAATCCAGGCATAACATTTAGGGTCCTCAAAATATTAGTGTTGCCATAATCCTTGCCTTCAGTTCATTTTTGGTGTTACAAGGAGTTTTGTTTGTCTCTCGCTTAACTGCATCCTACATATAATAATGAATTGAGTTGCAGCCTGGGGTGTTAGGTAACCAAATGTATGGGGTAATCTGGTCGCCGAAATTGCCTGACAGACATGACTGGGTTCTTCTTTATCTGTGTCATGGTACAGAGTCTTGTTTCCAGACATCGGGTTTATCAGCCGACACCCTCAAGGCCTCCGTGTTAAATAGGAGATTCAGTGAGAGGATGAATAACAGCATAACGTCACCATCATTAGTGATCACTTCGCAACGGATAACATATTTGAAGGACCTAATCAGGTGGATGACAGAACGTGGATTGCACGGTGTAACAGGAGAAGGCGTTCTCAGAGCCACCAGGGATAGGAAAACGTGGAAAGCCATGATCGCCTACGTCCTGAAGGGACAGGGCACATAGAAGAAGAAGAAGAAGAAGAAGAAGAAGAAGAATCAACTTAAACAAAGAGACCGTTCAGAAGAGATGCAGGAGATTCCAAAGTCGTCTGTAGACCGTACTTTGAAGCCAATGATTTTATTGAATAAAATTATTCTAGTATTTCAAAATATGTGGATGTAATTTTAGTAAGGATAATTTTCACCATCTTCTCTCGCACTTCCCGCCTGTGAAACTCGCTCCCATATTCTTGCTTTCCTGATGGCTACAACCTCCAATAATTTAAATGCAATGTCAATACTCATCTATTAACCACTGGATTCTAGCTCTCTCCCCACCCCATATATCCTTCCCTTTCCCTCCACCTATGTAACTGTCATCACACCTGCATTCTCATCTTTCTATTGCTTTTTTTCAAACTGGTCTGTACTCCTCACTCTCTTCTAATTAATCTTTTTACAGTTATGTAGCCCCCCGCACATCAGTGGCATTTCCGCTTGCTAGGGGTGAAATGATTAAAAAAAAAATTAAACTCGTCCAACACTTTCTGAATTCTCTGTGCTGTTCTTAGAATAACACACAAACACTCTGAAATGTTCGTATTGGAACTTCCGGCGTGAATGCCAAGCAGTACAGCATGTCGTTTCTAAATGTCTGTGGAATTAATTGCTTTATATTGCTCTTTTTATCACTAAATGTGCCCAACTGACCCTACTATACTGTGTGGTAGACAAAATTAAAACAACGGGTATGTGCAAAATTAAAAATATAAAACGGCAAAATTTTGCTGATCGCAACTTGTATAACGTTCAGCGTAATAAGAATTTCATTTAATTAACTCTGCTCTATGGTACCTAGATTTTTCAAATTTAAGCGTAGTACTAAAATGGATGCAAGGTCTTAGTATTTTACTGTTGAAATGGCTAGATGCAACCGTAAGTTCTTTGCTAACCGTTTCATTTCTCGCACTTCTCGCCTCTAGAAATATATTTTGAGTTCTTGCTTTCCAGCCAACTTTGATCTTGAAATATGTAAATGCAATGTCAATTACCAACTGCTGTCGTCCTGATTCCTCTTCTTTTGTTGGTCTCTTTCCTTAATAGTTTTTTCTTTTTCTTATTCTTTCACACTCAGTAACCCCTTGAATATTGCATGTATTACCTTTACTGCCTTTCATGGTTTGAAATGATTACTATATATATATGCGGATGACTATATATATATATATATATATATATCTATATATAGTCATCCGCATGTTGTGAACAAACACACCACGTGATGTAAACAAAAAATATTCGAACGCTATCGTGAAATACGTTTCTAATTCAAATTTAAAAATCACTTGTTTCTGATGAAGGACCGAGGACGGTCTGAGATATAAACTATAATAAAAATAAACAAATACTGTTCAAAAAAAGTACATTTTTAAATTCAAAACTTTTTATTAATATTCTTTCCTATATATATATATATATATATAGTCATCCGCAGACAGATCTGTTTCGCTGTATCACAGCTCATCATTACGGTTAGACAGCCGATTGCTTTTTACCCAGGATTGAAACCCGACCGAATTGGCGTCAGTCGGCGATTCTATCTCTAAGCTACGAGAGCTCGGTTGAAGGAGGCAGACTTTTTAGCGTCTATATTATTCTTATACACGCCCAATAGCTGAGAATGATCTAATTCGTTGCTGAATGATATATATATATATATATATATATATATATATATATATATATATATATATATATATATATATAGATGTTAAAGAAGAGAACACACACCTCTTACTTGCTAGCGAAACTCAGGACTCCTTGGAGAATTTAACTCATCAATTTGTTTTTGTCAAGCAGTAACACCATTAACCGAAAATCAGCTCTGAAACCTAAAATAAAAATGAAATAAAAGTATATCATTATTTCATAAGGAAAGATTTTAATTGCTTTAAGAATAATACATATTAAGGACATTACTGTCTTAAGAAAATAATTTTTCGATTTATTATGAAGTCTTACAAAAAATGCCTTCATTCCTTTTTCATTTTAATGAGAGAAAATTTATTAGGTTTTAAAATTCTGGATTAATTTCAGCCTTTTAAATGATATTGTTATTAAGTGAAAAGAATCTAATCATAATGGGAAAACTTAATACAATCCATCAAACACTAATATTTTCAAAAACATTTTTTTTTATTTTTGGATGTGTATAAACGTGTCGATTTTTGTAAATACGAGAAAGCATACACGACATTTTAAGAAAATAAAAGCGATAACTACAGTAAATTTAAAGTCAACATTTAAATAAAAAAAAACATTAGACTACGGAGAATATTTTTGTAATTATTTAAAATTACTTATGGGTTATATAAAAAAAAACGTTCTCGGCATTTTCTTGAGTTATGTTTTACAGATAGAATCTCCGTTGAACATTTGATCTGTCACTATTTTTTACAAGCAATGCAATTACGTGTTAATCTCAGACTAAAAACTTTCGCTCCGTTGTAAGAATATGAATTCGATGACTGTTTATTTTTGGATATTTTTTTGTATATAATGTGTGTGTGTGTGTGTGTGTGTGTGTGTGTGTGTGTGTGTGTGTGTGTGTGTGTGTGTGTGTGTGTGTGCCGTTATTTTTATCAACGTAAGTATGCACGAGTGTATGGTCTGGTTTGAAGTGGTAAAAAACGGCTACCGGATTTTCAACGTGTCTTTCTTGTGATCAAAATTCACAGCGTGGGCAAGGAGGAACATCGTTGTAAGAGATAACTCGAAGACCAGCTACTGTGACGTAGCCATCACGACTAGCGACTCGAGAGCGACGTCATAATTGGTATCATGTCGACAGTATAAACCCTGACTAAGGTTCCGGATACCATCATAATTGGTTTCCGTAACCGGGTGAGATACAGCCAGCCCGGACTGACAGCCGTCATAAAAACAGCTACTGTTTGGTTTAATAAAAGCACTTCTACGCTATTTTACACTTAAAGTAAGTAATATTTGTTTCAAATGACATTAATTATGCTTTAAGTCATCTAATATTCCACAAATAAAGTTTCAGAAAAGTATATTTTGTTTTTGGGAGATATTTTTAATAAAAAGAATTAAATTACGATGAAAGTTGACTCTTTTTCAGGACTCATTTTTTTTCAGGAGATTGAAAAAAAGCTCTGTGGAATAAGAATATGACAGTGATGCCTTCACGTAACTTTGCAGTTGGCATGTCTCTGATCAGTTAAGCGACAAATTTCTCTACATCAGTCATATTAACACTCTATTTCCACTCCGATATCAAGCACTTTCCGACAAAAAACCTGCTTGCCAAAATATATTTTCATCAATAAACTACTGATAAAAAAATCTTGGCACTAAGCATCATCACACTTCAACAATATATATATATATATATATATATATATAGTGTATCGAGGCAGCAGATAATTTTCTAAACATATACTGTTAAATATAACAGACAATGAATGCCTATTATGTTTAATTATGAGTTGTTCTAAACATCGTATGTTGGCTTTTATTTCAGGTGAAAATAAAGAAAAACTTTTCCAAGATTTGGATTTTTTTATTATGCTGGTTCTAAGTTTTCGGCTCACATGAGCCATCTTCAGAGAGGTTACAGGGACGTTAACATAAAGACACCCACCATCAAAGATTTTTTATCTTGTGTTGACATAAAACATTGCCATGTAATGATAACAGACACCGAATAGCAGACGCAGTTCGCAAATTTGTAATGCGGTTCAATTACGTCACACCGCATGTGAGACCGAAATATTAAAAGAAACATATGTCTAGATTTAATGCAATGTGTTATGACCAGATTGAAATGTGCTTTTATTAGGTAGGTTGATTTGATTTAATGCAGATGGCCTCCAATATCTGGAGGTTCTTTTTACAGTGTGTATCAGTGAGTATTATTATCTTATTGACTAAAATCTGTCTAATATTGCCTACATGGCTATGTTTTTCTTTAAAAAAATTGTTTAATTAAACTCTGATCAGAAAGGGTACAGGTAAGTCTACGGGAGTGCGTGGTTGTAGTAAAACCAATATATGTAGTGGGTTTTATTAGTAGTACCAGAGATACAATATCTGAACGGGCATGTAAATTAAAACACTAGATTAGTTTTCTGTAGAAAATTTAGTTGTGTGGTTATAGGGTTATTAGAGACTATGAGGTCAAATGTTTTAAATTTTTTATAATACATGATGAGCTTAATTTGATTATTATTAAAATTTAGTGGTTTAACATTTCTCCGTATATATATATATATATATATATATATATATATATCTTGTGTTGACATAAAACATTGCTAAGCAACAATAATAGTCACCGAATAGCAGACGCAGTTCGTAAATTTTTAATGCGGTTCTATGACGTTACACCGAGTGAGACAGAAATGTTAAAAGAACCATATGTCTAAATGCAATGTAATGTGTTGTGACTAAATTGAAATGTGATTTTATTAAGTGTGGGTTGTCTTCAGTTAATGTCGATGGACTCCAACATCTGAAGGTTCTTTTACTGTTATATATATATGTATATATATTAACTAAGACACCTACTGCATAGAATAGATAAGCTTAGTTTTCAGGCCGCTAAAGTATTTCAAGTTTTGATTTTGCATAAGTTTGTTAAACTAGTATTATTACAAAAACTTAGAAATCAAATTCAGCAGCTTTGAAATAAATATACCTTTAAAATGCATAACCATTAAACTGACAGTTACTACAGAACTATGTTCTCTTAATTAACTTAAACAGACATTCGTTTCATTGAGTAAATATGAAAACGTGCGCACGAGCATAGACAGCGTCTTTGCGCACGTGAGTATGTCTGCTCTTGAATCTATTTGTGCATGTCTAGACCATTGAATTGCCTCTTCTACCATCCGACTTAGCTTTAGAGCCAAGAAGAAAATGGCTTATCTACGTTTATCTAATTTTCTGTTTATATGGCGAATTTGCAATTCTGTCTTTTTCCTTCAATTACTTTATTTGAATTTGTGCACTCCTATCTGTCTCTGCAAAATCTATTAATAAATTCCGATCTAATTTTCCCTCTGGACTTGTTAAATCCTTTCTAGAATTTAGATTATATATATACTAGCAGTATAGCCCGGCGTGTAATGAAGGGTTTAAAACTAATCCATAGTCCTGGAGCTCAGACACTTTGGATGTTGGCACGAAAGATAAAAAGCAATAGTTGTTTCCAGTTAAAGCGAAACCGTAGACTGAAAGAAAAATGAATGGATGTAAGTCAAATTTTGATTTCCTGGTATCGATATCAAATAAATTTTTTCGTTGTTAACTGAATTTTGAAGGCTAAATAAGTCCTCTGAGTAAATGGTATCATGGCTGAGACTAAGAACTACAATTATACCTACTTAGAGCCAAACCCGAAGCAAAAACTACAGACATACAGGCAGATAAACAGACACACTCACAAATATCTTGCCTATATATATATATATATATATATATATATATATATATATATATATATTATCAGTTTTCTTCACTATTGTATGAAGTGCAACCTTGAAACTTCTGAATATCGTTTCTTATATCTTTGTCTATGAGTGTATCAAATTTGATTAAAATCGGACCACTCCTTCTCTAACCCGATTTTTTCGATTATCGATTTTCGATATTTATCGGGGGTACCTCGACAAAAACCCTAGCTAAGAACACTCGCAGACGCGTATAATACAACTGTGTAAATTTTCAAGAAAATCGGTTCAGCCGTTTTGAAGTCTATAGGTAACGGACACACACACAGGCACACACAGACAAAGTTCCATTTATAAATAAGTTTAGATATATATAATTATATAATTATGAATTATATGATTATTTATTTTATATTATATATAATTATGAATTATGAATCATAATTATATGATTATATTATGCTCTACAATATTTATTGTGTTGAGAACTTTTTATAAAAAAAGACTAAATGCCAGAAAACTCAAAATCGTAAAACCTTGGCTTCTCTTTACCAGAATATATATTGGTTGTCTTTTCAATGTCGAAACAAAATGTACACTTTGTGGAAGATTGTAATTTGTACATGTTCTCAACTATAATTTATAATAAATAAAAAATAAAATAAATAATAAATATTCATAGCTCAATTATATACTGAGTACTATTTTAAATAATATTTTGAACGTTGTTAATATTTTTCTCGTTCTTTCTTCAATTAGATATATGTATATATTGATTGTTTGATTAATTAGTTTCTGGTCATAATAAGATTAGACCAGTGTACATTTGTATTAAAAAGTGTTCAATACAATTGTAGAACTTTTGAATATTTTCCATTTGTAAACGAGTTATTACGCGACCATTCATGGTAGAAACTGTTGTGGAATCGTCCCTTTGTACATAATAATGGACTCGGTTGAGTGTACATATAATCCTGCCTATACAGAGTTTAGCAGAGTTGTAAGTGGTAAGTTGGTGAGTTGTTTAGCTGAAGTTGGATCTGGAATCACAGTTGTAGTTGCAGTTGCTCTGAGCTCCACTCAGCTAGAATCAGTTACACGGACATACTATTTCACTTCAAGACTGTATATATTTATTTCTACTAATAGTATTCCTAAATTGACTAACCTGTGTTCCAGTTTGTATATTTCGTTCAATATAACTTACATTTTTTATCTCTATATCTAATTTTGTTATTTATTATTTTGTGTGATTTCTCACCCGGAATCCACAACAAATTGGCGACGAAGGATCGAACTCACGTACACAAGTCGAACAACAAATTGGCGAAGAAGATTCGTACACAATTTCACAATAAATTGGCGACGAACTAACGTACACGTATACCCCGAATCGCCACAACAAAGTTTGCTACGAGGATTTCGAACACAAGTAGACTACAAACAAATTGGCGACACAAAAGGAATTTAAAGAAAATTTTCCACAAATATTTTTCTACAAGATTAATTGCCAGAAAGCAATAGTTAAAAACCAAACCCCTCACGGAATCAAAGCAGTAAACCATGGAGAATTTTCAGAAAGGAATACTAGAAATCATAAAAAGACAAATTGAAATGCAAAAGGCAAATGAAGAAAAACAATTACAACTACAAGAACTATTACTAAAATTAACAAGTACAGCACTAGAAGGAACGCGGAAAAAGAGGAGACGTTTTCGCAAGATGCTGTGTGGAACGCGATAGAAACTTTTAAGTACTCGATTGATGAAGACAAAATTATTGGAGAATATTACAGGCGATATGAAGATATTTTTAATATCGACTGTTAGCACTGGACTGAAAAGAAGACTTTTCCTCAGAGAAATAGGTACGGACGAATACACTAAATTTGTAGATTATATTCTTCCAAAAAAGACAGGTGACTTAACTTTCGACAGGCCTCACTGAGCTATTTAGCCTAAAAATTTCTTTGTGCCACAAAAGATGGAAATGACTTAATCTCGTGAAACACGAAAACGTGGACTATTCAACATTCGCAGCCATCTTCAACAAACATTGTGACGACTTAAAATTGGCTGAGCTAACTCCAGACAACTTTATATGCCTCATATTTGTCCAAGGACTAATCGCTTCTAAAGACAGCGAAATGAGAACACGAATGCTGACCAAACTACAAAATGAACTAGATTTACCACTGTGAAAACTATCAGAGGATTGCGAGAAATGCCTCAGTATTAAAACATACTGTAAAGATATCGAAAAATCAGGAGTCGCGCATATTCGTAAGGGAAAAAGAAA